>CAWUFW010017070.1:0-279943 GCA_963921515.1 Calotriton arnoldi
ATTGTATCCGCTGCAACAGGGTCATAAGGGGTGCTGGGGTGGCATGTAGCAGATGACAAGTTGGTATAGACTTCATGTTTCATTGTGTTACGGGGTTACTCCTCGTGTTCTGTAACTGTGCAAGATTCAGAAATACAGGTTTGTAAAAACAATATATTCTTATGGTTGCTTTTGAAGTTTTTCTTCAAACATTAATATCACCAGTTTGTTTAATCTGATTTTGACCACGTTTGTGTTTTTTTTTGTTTATTACATTGTTCTCATTAAGCTGATTTGGAAACGTTATCTGTTTGTTTGGGTCCTTTGAATATTAAGTGGTACTACTGGAGGCAAGATGGCGTCTGGTTAGCTGCTCCGTTCCCGCTATCCTCCCTGAATGGATTGGCGCATCGGTCAGCGGCTGGTTGGACTGGTCACCCGAAGGTTGGAGTCTGCGTGTGATACCGTGGACGCCCTTCGCCGGTTGATTGAACTGCGGCTAACAGAGACTTGTGTATGCCGCGAAAGTGCCGGATCTTCCCTACGGACGCAGAGGAAAGCTTCACGGACCATGGCTGCTAGGAGTGGTAAAGCCATTAAGGCTCGCGTGGGAGTCGGTGGCTCTACAGGGGGCGGCTCTGCACCCATGGCATCCGCGGCATTACCCGGCTTGAACGAAGCAAACGGGAGCGGGAGCACTAGCGAAACCAAACAACGGACTGCGACGGGCAGAGGAGCCAAGAAAGACCAAGGAACGAAGAAAATACCGGGGAAACCAGGTCGGCGGGCTGAGGATGACCCTGCGCAGCCCACTCTCACCGCGATGTTTGGGAATCGGCCTGCACCAGAGACTACAAGTAAGGAGCGGTCTGAGTCAATACCCGGGATAGAGAGTGTGCACTGTGGGGAGGTAAGCACTGAAGAAACAGGCCTGAAAGGAACCAATCTATTTACGGAGATTTCGCCCCCTGGCCCAGAGGAGGGTGTAAGTGCTGCCGGCAACGTAGAGAGGGCTAATGACCAAGATGGTATAAACCTAATAAATAAAAATGAAGACAAAATAGCCACCCCAAATTGTGAAACGCTGCCGCAAAACCCTGCAATCAGTGATCAGGGCTTGAAAGAAAATCTGGGAAATAAAGGAGCGGTGAGAGTGTGGCATCAGAACAGAGAGGAGTCTTCGCCCGACGGGGTGGGGGATAAATTCTTCTCTCTCACTGACGAATCCGATCCCTCTGGAAAAGAGGATATCTCCTCGAACAGTAGTGAAGGGGGCCTGGAAACAGAAGACTCCGCATCAGGAGACCACCTACAAACAATTCAGAGGAAAAAGAGTCTAGGAGGCCATAGAAGGAAAGAAGGTCAGAGATGGCAAGTGGGGAGACAACTCAAGTGGGACTATTCTGATACGCAATCATTTCAGGCCGAGGAGGCAATGGGGAGTGCGAATGAGATGGCTGAGCCTTCACTATCTACAATTCTAAGCTCAATCCAGCAGATGCAGGAGGAAGTAAGGGCGGATGGTCGCAGGGCCAGAATTGCCAATAAAAAGTACAAGCCGGAATCAGGAAATTAAATAAAACATGTGGGGATTTTGCGGAAAAGCTGACAATGGTGGAAACACGGATGGAGGCTCTTGAAGGGGAAGTTGAGGTATTAAAGGAACAGAATGCAGGACAGAGTGGAACTATGCCCGATGTTATGCTTAAGCTCGAGGAGCAAGAAAACAGACAGAGGAGAAATAACCTGCGATTTTGGGGGTCCCGGAAGGGGCGGAGGGTAGCAATCCAAGACTATATATTGTGAACTTGCTGAAGAATACCTTTCCGGATCAAGTCCAATTGGACTGGAATAATGAGATACAAAGAGCCCACCGAGTACCCCTAATGATGAGGAAGCAGCCCCAAAACCGACCAAGGGCCTTTTTAGTGTTTTTGGTAACTTTTTACTGCGCCAATTGGTATATGATCAAGCTCGACCTAACTCCCCAAAGACGCATGATGGGGTCTCCTTCTTCACTAAACCAGATTTCGCCCATGCGACGGTGGAGCGACGGTGGAGGCTCCGGCAACTGATTGCACCTTTTCAGAAAGCAGGGGCTGAGGTGTTCATACAGAACCCGGCCAGGCTCAAAGTAAAATACAGGGGTACTATTCGAGTGTTTGCTACAGAAATTCTGGCCCAGGGGTATCTAAATGAGATTATTAAGCTTGGCAAAGGGGTGGAGAGCACGAAGACGGGAGGCCAGTAAATTCCTGAGGCTATGGCTGAATGGGGAGATGAAGAGCCGCTTGAATATCTTGGTTCTGTATTTTTAACACAGGGGGGATGGCGGGGCAGTTCATCAAACGCACATCATTCAGGCTTCGCCTGATTGCCTAGGTTTTGGGGGGGAGGGGGAGGAGTGGGCGGGGATGGGGGGAGATGGGGGGGCGGGTGGGAGGGAAGGGGTGGTCAAAAGGCTGATGAGGAATGGGCACCTGGGTTAGGGAAGACACACGAGGAATCAGGTAGAGAAAGGAAAAAAATGAAACAAACAAGTTCTAACTGTATGGTCTCGTATGGTCTTGACATTAATATGTATATATGAATAAATTAAGGATTGGATCATTAAATATCTGTGGGTTGAACGATAGAAAGAAAAGACAAATGGTCTCGCAAGGGCTGAGATTATTACAAGCTGACATTGTTTGTCTCCAAGAGACCCATGTGGAAGGCAGTCAAAAAGATTTGTTAAAACATTTGGGATATAGTGTTGTAGGAGCAACGACACAGGGTACACGTAATCGGGGGTTGCAATTTTAGTCCGAAATAAGATCATCCAGTTCTTAACAGTAAAGGTAGATACAGCTGGGCGGTGGGTCATAGCTAGTTGTAGCACGCCCGACCTTCCAAAATTTACGTTATGCTCCCTATACGGGAGCAATATTGATGACCCAGCCTTATTGGAATGGATCTCAACTGAATTGGCGCATTGGGAACTACCTATAGTGGTGTGCGGTGATTTTAATATCAATCTCTATAGCGACTGGAAATTGGGGGAACCATACAATGGTAAAAAGCCCAAAGTTTATCAGGCTTTATGCAATATGTGTCAGGAGCATGGGTTGTGTGATGTCTGGGGAGAATTAAGACCGCAAGACCATGGGTATACATATTATTCCGCGCCCCACAGGAAACATGTGAGATTGGATTTTTTTTGTCTCACATACAATTAGACAGAAAAGTACAATCGAAAAAGCACCTAGATACCTTTCCGATCACAGCCCATTAGTGCTGGAGATACAGGGCTGGGCCAATAAGACAAAACCATGTTCATCATGGTCGTTTGAAAGAGCTTTATTGGTGGATGATATGTACTTAGAGCATATGAGGAAGTGGATTCCGGATTTTTGGGAAGGAATCTTGGGTCAGCCGCTCTGAATACGGTATGGGATACATTAAAAGCCGGAGTACGAGGGAAACAATTCAATTTGCATGGAGGAAAAATAAAATTGAGAAAGCTGAAATGCAGAAACTGCAAAATGGGTTGATGCAAGCCGAATGTAATCTAGTTAAGGTCATACAACAGAAGGGAGATATAGAAACTGCTAGTCTAGGGGTGGCAATAAGCAAATCTTTAGTAGGTGAGACACTACTAAAAAAAGCTGTGGATAAGGTTACAACCCACCAAGAAGAGATGTATGAATGTAGTGAAAGGGTGGGGCATTTCCTTGCAGTAAGAACAAGGCAGGAAGTTACCCGGAATGAGATAAAGGCAATTAAAGACCCTGTTGAGGGATTGAGAATGAACGCTGGGGAAATCCGAACTGCATTTTATACCTTTTATCGGACCCTTTATACAGAAAATCAGGAGGGGTGCGCATGTAGGGCAGAACAAATAGAGCAATATTTAACTTCCCTTGCGGAGGATCTCTTGACGGGAGAAGAAAGGGATCAGTTAGATCAAGTATTAGAATGGGAGGAAATTGTAAAAGCTCTTGCTGATTTACCAAAGGGTAAAGCGACGGGGCCAGATCTGATCCCTACCGAGTTTTACAAGGTCTTCCATGAGCAGTTAAAGGATATTATGATGGATTTGTTCGTACAAATAATAGAGGGGCGGATCCACCCTCCTCCTGGGGGATGGCAAAGATCGTAAACTCCCCTAAAAAAAATAAACCTATGGATGAGTTAGGGTCTTATAGGCCAATTACCCTTATTAATGGGGATGCGAAGATTTACTCTAAAGTGTTGGCCTCTCGCTTGGCATTGGTGATCCACAGGATTGTTTCACAGAAGCAACATGGGTTTGTCCCCGGTAGAAGTACCATTGAGCATGTCCGGAAAATCATCACACTCTTTGATGTGAAACAAGTAGCAGGAGACCCTATGGCCGCTATTTTCTGGACGCTGAGAAGGCGTTCGATAGGGTCTCCTGGCAATTCTTGTGGGCCACTATGTCCTGGAAAGGAATTGGTGAGCAGTTTATTCGAGCAGTAAAAGCCCTGTACAAATATCCAGAGGCAAGAGTGTCAGTGAATGGGGGTTTAACAGAGGTAATTAAAATAACCAGAGGTACAAGGCAGGGGTGCCCCTGCTCACCCTTATTGTTTGCCATCTATATCGACCCCTTCCTGAAACATCTGGAACATGCACCGAATATTCCCCCTTTATTTGATACTGGCCCCGTAGAAAAAGTTTTAGCTTATGCTGACGACGTCGTGGTAATTACTTCACAGCCTGACATGGCTATGAATGTAATTAAAATCGAGGCCCAAAGATTTGGTTCTATATCTGGCTATGCCCTGAATAGGGATAAAACACAAATAGTTGTGAACAATTTTGCCCCATGCACTGATAAGAGAGTTGTTAAAAAAACAACATACTTGGGAGTTGTGATTAAAGCTGAGATTGAGGAGATAGTTAAAGAAAATCTCGAACCATGTTCAGATGAAATGAAAAAATCACTAAAGAGAATGGACAATCTACATCTTACCCTGATTGGACGAGTAAATATAATTAAGATGATTTGTTTCCCTAAGGTTTTATATTTTTTAAGAACAATTCCCCTGATCTTCTCGAGTTTTTGGTTTAAAAAATTTGAGAGCATCTTTTCACAGTTTATATGGGCCTACACTAAACCCAGAAGGGCGATAAAATTTTTGTACCTATCTAAGGAACGGGGAGGGCTGGCATTACCCAACCTTAGAATATACTGGTGGGCAGCTTCCATTATACATTATATACCATTGTTGAATGCATATCCAGGGGCTGAAAGGTCAAACTGGAGTTATCCATATA
Source organism: Calotriton arnoldi (assembly GCA_963921515.1). Taxonomy (NCBI): domain Eukaryota; kingdom Metazoa; phylum Chordata; class Amphibia; order Caudata; family Salamandridae; genus Calotriton; species Calotriton arnoldi. Next base: position 5,263 of record CAWUFW010017070.1, read on the forward strand.
CCTATGTTAATTCACATGATGTAAGAGGGTGCCTATGGCGCCAGGTGAATTACGGATACTACAAAAGAGTGCGTTTTAAGACTCTCATGGTGGCTTTTAGGGTTTGGTCGGCAGTACGACGGCTGGTAGGACTAGCAAAAGTAAATTATTATACACCATTTGTGCAGAATGTAGAGCTACCCGAGATTTTAAAGGACCAATACTTTCAGAAATGGATAGATTCTGGAATTATACAGGTTGGAAGCCTATTTACATCCGAAGGGTTAAAATCATTTGAGGCAATAAAGAGGAATTCGCATTATCTAATAGGGATTTTTTTAAATACCTACAGTTGAGGGATTTTCTGTTAAAAAAGGCTGGAGGGACGCCGAAATACGAAAGTTGTGAATTGGTGGAGAAACTAAAACAACCTGAAGTACCAAAGATTGGACAAATGTATGTATTATTAAACACCTTTATGAAAGATGATCTGGGAAAATGCTCAGTAAAGTGGCAAGAGTCGCTGGGAATAACAGATGGTGATTTCCAGGAAGCATATCTTAATTCATTAGAGATTTTAATGCCAGCCAATCTTCAGGTGCAATTTTATAAAACGTGTTTTGAACTATACTATACGCCATATCGGATTGCCAAATGGGGAGAAGGGAAAGGCACGCATTGTCCAAGATGTGCGTTATATAAAGCAGATTCGATACATATGTTCGCCACATGCCGGGAACTATCCCCGCTCATCCGAGAAATTGAACTCTTCCTACAGGAAAAGCTACAGATTCAGGTGGAAATTACTCCCCAGGTAATAATGCTTGGAATACACAACTTGGGACTAGAAGATGGTGGGGCCTTAATGTGTATAGCTATGGCAGTGTATCGAATTATTATTGCATCAGTATGGATAGACCCTAAGCCACCGACCTTTCACCAGTGGTTAGCTCGGTTATTGAAAACTTACAGCCTCGAGAAAGCCATATATGATCGGCGGGGTATCAAAGCAAGAAAGAGAGGAGGGAAAATCTGGGAACATTTTACTACTTGGAGGGAGCAAGCGGAGGAATAGCCCCCTCTTTATCCTTGGATTAAGTATCATGACGATATATGTACTCTATGCCCTATTTTACCACCGGGTTGCTAGAAACTGATATATGGACAAGGGGACAAGCGAAATTATGGTGAGAATTATAAAAAGCGTATTAAGAACTTAGAAATATATATCAAAATAATGCACCTTAACAATAAGGCTGTTATAATAAATGTTCTTTTCCTTTGCACATTTGCACATTTACACATTTGTTCTTCGGAACATGGCACTTGCACTTTATCAAATTAAGCTGATAATGCACAAACACGGGGACTGAACAAAACGAATTTAATAAGATTAATAGTACGCACTAGCACTTTAGAGCAAGAAGAAGGATAGGGTAGGAGGTTAGATAATGGAGCTTTATGTAGTGCTATCCCTTCTTTTGATTTTTACTTGATGATTGGATAAAATATGCATTTTGGGTCTTTTAAATCTATAGATGATGTGTAAAAGGTATGGAGTGTAATGTGTAATGGTTAATGCAATATAAGCAAAATATGTATACGTAAGGCAAATTAAGAAGAACAATTGAATTGTGAAGGAAGAGATTTTGTTAAAGAACTACCAAAATTGACAAGAGAAGGATGTTGGATAAAGATGTCTCAGACCTTAGGTTTTAAAAAACTCATCAGGTAAAGTGTTTTTGATCAGTGATTGGGGCGGGGGGGGAAAAATTGTCAAAAATGTGCGGGAGTTTTTCTTTAGAAGCTCGAACTGTCTTTGTATAAAATTTGTTTTCTCACGCAAAATAAAAGAATAAAAAAAAAAAAAAGAATATTAAGTGGTACTGCTGAAATACTTAACATGCATTACACTGGGGAAAAAGCCTACTGCTTTTTGCCACTACTCCCAGCGCTTAAGCCAATGTTTTCTGAGTGAAAATGTGCTTTGGCCTAGCAAGATGCTAACATCTATAATTATAAAAGCTTTGTGTCTGGTTTGTGTTCATTTTTTAACATAGAGCTGACATAAAGTGTTGGGTTGGTATTAAAAATCCAACGCAAATCACAATTTGTGTTGTACTTTAACCCAAAATAGTGCAAGGCAGTGCCATGTTACTGTGGGCCTGATTTAGATCTCGGCAGACGGGTTAGTCCATCACAAGGGTGATGGATATCCCGTCCGCCTAAATATAAATCCCATTATATCTTAGAAGATTTATATTACGGTGGCCGGGATATCTGTCACTGTTGTGACGGAGTTACCCGTCTGCCGAGATCTAAACCAAGCCCTTCATTATCAAGGGGGTGTTCTATGGGTGGTTCATGGGTGTTCCCATGCAACCACCATGGGTTTTGACCAGTGCTTGAAATAGAAAAATAGAAGTGCATGTACTCTGTACCAGAGTACCTGCTTGTTTCTGAGAAGTGCTGGTACTCTCCAATTAAAAGTAGAGCATTTCTCTTGAGAAGTGCCGGTACTCTCCCTCTCAAAATAAAAAAGTGCCGGTACTCCGTAACGGACAGTACCGGCCCATTTAAAGCACTGGTTTTGACACAATCTATATCCACAAAAGAATTGTAGACAGGGAATTGCGCAAAAATCCTGCTTCTGCCTGAGGCAAGAGTAACAAGGACAAATATTTTCATTTCTCCTCATTTTTTTCCTCTTCCCTTATGTGCTGAATTCTACAGCACCCATACAAATAGGAAAACGGTTTAAAAAATAGTTTTTGTGCAGGAATGGACTCTTTCCTACATAAAAATTATGATGACCACACGCAGACACCCATGCACTATGGTGTAAAGGTGTCTACTTTGGTACATGGCAAGCAAAAGTTCTCCAGCGCAGGGAGAGAACAGAATAGTGGACATGGCACTGTTCTGCCCTCTCCCTTTCACATAATGCAGCACAGCAACTTTACTTGGTGCTCGTGTTGCGTGACCTCTTTGTCAATCTGGTCCTAGATCAATAACTTGGTGGGACCCTCCCCCAAAATTAATCATCCAGAGTCTCACAAAGGCCATAGGCCATTGCAATCATTTTGGTTTGTGCATATCGAAATAAAGTTCTCAAGATCCTGATATTCTGAGCAAATCACTTAACCAGCATCCCTTGGTTCAGGTCAAATCACATAGTCTCAGATGCAAGGTCCGTGGAAAGCAACCAGTTCCCATACGCGTGCCTCACTCCTATTGATTGCTTCCGCCCTCCCCCTTTGAAGATGACTTCTGGTTAGCATCAAATTAATTAATTAAATGAATGATTAATAACACAAAAAGAAATGTGGACTTAACTTCAGAGCACCATTAACCTATAAAGGGAGTCAGTCTTTCCCTGTGCTTTATTGAATGATCACAAAACGTCGTACTGAATTGCAAACTTGTTATAAGGAGTGGTCAGTGTTATGCACCCAATATCTGTTGTGATTTTTCGATTGGCAGTTACACCAAGTTCACTTTAAAACATGTCCTGAAAAGGTAGTTTACATTTAAATCGGTCGCTAGCGGGTGGGTACACATCGAGGGCAAGAGAGAAGTACCGTTTCATGTTATTGCTGTTATTGTTGGTTTTGGCTTCAAAGTAATTATAAAGCAGGAAAAAAACATATGAAAGGAAGAGGATAGGCTGAGCATTACTGTTTTGGATAAACTTTAAATAGTGTTTGCAGTCTGATGCCCTATTCGAGAATGACTGATAAGAAATATGTCATGTGTTATGAAGGAGATTGCTAAGTGGATATTTAGCTAATTGCTCAACCTAGGGTTCTTGCAGCACAGTAATTAAATTTGATGGCTGGCACATTGAAGGCAGGTGGTGCAGGAAAAAAATATAAACCTTAAGACAAATACACATTAATGGATTATGACATTCTCCAGAAAGATACAGGTCCACCAATCCAAAGGCTGCATTACACAGTCATGCTATTTCGGGCAAGCTAGAGCTGGAACTAAGTGGTCAGTTTATAGTGCCTCGTGCCTCATTTCACACGACAAAGAACTGGGAGCTCTTGCCGCTGTTATCACCGCAGACGCAATCAAACACAAGTGAAATCATGAAACTAGAGGATTGAATGGGAGCAACAAGGACCGAGAACAGTAAGTGGCCGAAATCGCTACAACACTGCAGGACTGAACAGAGAAAACTGCACCTTGAAAATGCGACCACCGACATACTGCCAAAAGTAAGAAAAAAGCCTTGGTAAAGTAATTAGGTCTGCTGCTGGCTGCCAGCCTTTTGGCTTTTGTCAATGCTTGTTTTGTTTTAGAAACACTTTATTGTTGGGGAAGCTTCTGGGCCCTCGTCAATCTAAAAAGAAAAACATTGGCTAAAAGCAACAATATTTTGTATTGATCTCAAAAAACGCCCATTGCAATAGTAGTCACTGGCACTGAAGGGAACTATTTTGTGAGTGCCAGTGTTCCCTGTAAAAGGGTGGATTGCCATCACTCACAGTGAAGTTAGTCGATTGCTGAAGTGGACTGACCCCGTTCCTCAAGCTGTATGACTTAGTGCGGTGAAGTGAAATCTGAATGCCACAATAACAGACTAACTGATGAAGAGGGATGTCTAAAAGCCCTTATATATATTTATGCAGATATTTTATAAATATTGTTAGAAATTGGGTTGTTGGTTGACTGGGGTGCGAGCCCTGGCCAAATAGCAACCACAATCTTAGTCAGGATAAGGCATAATTAAAACTCAAATTAACTTGAACTTAGCCTCTGGTAGCTTGGCACATCGCAGTCAGCCTTAACTTGAAGGCAATGTGTAAAGTATTGTGCAACAATTCAAACAGTAAACCCTGTGAAAACACCACACAAAAAGATCCCACACCAGGTTTAGAAAAATAGAGTAGATTTTAATAAATAAAACAAAACCAAAACGCCCAAAATCCAATCAGGGAAACCAGAGATATTGAATTTTAAAGTTTTACGGTAAAATAGCCCCAAAAAGCACAAAGCGCCAACAAGACATATCTGGTCGTGCCAGACTGGGAAAAGTCACAAGTTCAGGTCGACCACAATGAAGCGTGAGCCAGCTACAGGGACATTAGGCCCCCTGAGCAAAGTATCTTAAATCCTGGTTCCGAAGTGTAGCGTGTATCCGAGGTGAAGAAGCATCGCGGAGCTGAATCGATGCAGTGGTTCTTAGATGCGGTGGGGCTGCAGCATGTGATCCTGCTGAATCAATGTTGAGGATCCCATCGACAGGGCTTGCAATGGGATGTCTGGGTGTCAAGGCTGCGTCGCGCAGCTGGCAAAGCGTCGGTTCAGAGTAGCTGTGAGGCTGCAATGAGAAGGCCAGCGTTGTCATCAAGCTGCCGTCAATGAGAGATGCGAGGACCTAGGTGGAGATGCGCCATGCCATCAGCGATGCGCCGGTTCTTAAGATGCGAGGCTGATGCGGACCTTCTATGCCGGGTTCAATCCAAGCAGCAGCGGCAATGCATTGGTTCTGTTTGAGGCTGCGTCGCTTAGTCAAGGAGATATGTTGGTTCAGCTCAAGGATGCGCTGCTAAACAGAGAAGATTAATCGGTTCTACTGATAAGTCCTTAGTCCCACTTTCAAGGGTCCAGGACTGGGGTGGCACCACTTGGCAGGGTAGACTAACAGATGACAGAGTCCATGTCCATAGCCCCACGCTAGTCTGCTGCTTGTTTTTAGTTTCGGTCCCCGTTTGGGAGACCTGCTGCTAGACAGATTTTAAAGGAAATCAAACCTGACGTAGGGAGTTTTCTCTTTGCAGACTCGGAGCGCCGCCATCTTCTCAGGTGAGCGCTCCAGCTGCTCGGCCCTGGACAATAAAAGGCGGGGTGCTGCGTGAACGCGCAGCGGACGCGCCCAACCCCATCGGCGCCCGTCAGCGTCTCGGAGGCGGCCGGCAGCGGCCATGCTGCCGGTTCCACACCTCACCAAGGTAAGCGCATAGTGTTCAGCAGAGCCATGCTTTTGGAGATGGGCAAAAACTCATGCTGCCCTAATCCCACCACTTTGAACACTGATGGTACCACCTCTAAGTGTAACCATTGTAATTGGGTGGCCTCCAAAGGCAACGGGGAGAGTAATTCAGGTGGGGAGGTACATGGCACCAGGGCTCATAGTACCGGCTCACTGATTAGCAATATTGGAAACTTTACGGCCTTTCTACTTAATACTCGTTCTTTAAATAAGCATGACTTACACATTTTTGACTTACTGCAAGAATCAAATCCGGACATTTTGTTTCTGACAGAAACTTGGCTTACCGAAACCTCTAACCCCACTATTGCCACCGCCATTCCCCCAGGGTATCAGATCTTGAGGAGGGACCGTACTGTGGCAAGCGGGGTGGAGTAGCGATCATTATTAAAAAGGACTTTTCCTGCACCATAGTTCCCATGGAAGAGATGGAAAGGGCGGAATGTTTAGGTTTTCATTGCATACTCTCACCTCACCAATCCCTGGTCAGAGCCTTAATTTACAGACCCCCTGGTCATGCCGGGAAGTTCCTCAAGTCCCTCAACGACTCAATCGCGCCTCTAGTCTCCAGATACAAGCATTTCCTGGTACTGGGTGACTTCAATATTCATATGGATAACCCGGCAGAGCAGGAGTCCACCTCTCTGTTTGAGTCCCTTGATATTCTGAACTTATCCCCCTATGTTTTCCATCCCACCCATGACAAGGGCCACACACTCGATCAAATTTTCTCCAATGTTAAGATTCAAACAGATGTGCCTGTCCCTTTAACATGGACGGACCACCATATGATAGGTTTCAAGGTGTGTAAATTGGCAAGATGCCCTCAATTTAAACAAAGAGAGGGAAATCAAGGGCATTATTTTCTTAGGTCCAGCATACATGCCCAACATAATATCTCTACAATTAAAGTATGCAGTTCCTAATATTAACAGCAGGTGGTTATAATCAATCAAAGGCTCCACACAATGGTATAGAGCGAGATTTAGGAGGAGAATCTCCTCCTGTTGGAAAAAGACCCTCACACACCCAGCCAGCTAGGTGTCTTGCTTCATCATCGGGTCTGCTCCTTATCGGGTTGGCGCTGCAATACCCGATCGGCGCCCGAGATGGGGCCTTCTTGGCGGAGATCTTTATTCCTTATGCCATAGGGTGTAGTGCGTGTGAGGGCCCTAAAAGTAGTGTAGGTGCTAATGATAGGTGAATAAATGTAGTCTAAAATAGGAAATGGTGGTCCACTCAAAATAATTTTAATGAAACGTGGCCATCACCCTAATTAAAAATGAAAATGCGTATCTTACTCTAAAATTGTGAGATTATACGCTTATAATATAGGTCAACATGTTTCTTGCCTTTATTCTTAATAGATGGCAATTCCTCAGGACCAAAAAATAGGATCTACCTACACTTTTCGGTGGTGGTCTAAAACTACAAAAAGTGAAGTAATAACCACTCGTACAGCACCCTCAAAAGTGATACCTGTAGATCTAAAAACCAACCCAAATTGGGTCAAGGATGCACGGCATCAAAACTGGCTGGCGAGGACCGGCTGAGCAAGGGGTAGGAGCATCTCCGATCGGACTCACATGGAAGAGACACTACACTTTAGTGTTCTCGCCAGCCAGTTTTGATGCCGTGCATCCTTGACTAATTTGGGACACTACACTTTAGTGTCCTCGCCAGCCAGTTTTGATTAAAATTATTTTGAGTGGACCACCATTTCCTATTTTAGACTACATTTATTCACCTATCATTAGCACCTACACTACTTTTAGGGCCCTCACACGCACTACACCCTATGGCATAAGGAATAAAGATCTCCGCCAAGAAGGCCCCATCTCGGGCGCCGATCGGGTATTGCAGCGCCAACCCGATAAGGAGCAGACCCGATGATGAAGCAAGACACCTAGCTGGCTGGGTGTGTGAGGGTCTTTTTCCAACAGGAGGAGATTCTCCTCCTAAATCTCGCTCTATACCATTGTGTGGAGCCTTTGATTGATTATAACCACCTGCTGTTAATATTAGGAACTGCATACTTTAATTGTAGAGATAAGATGCCCTCAATCTCATGAAAAGAACCGTTCCTTCATGTCAAGACCCTCCTACCGAATTACCCCAGAAGCCCTGAGCACTGAGCTCGTCTTGCACCCGCTTTCACTCAGTGGCAACACAGAGAGTAATGCCCTCTGTTTGGAGAATTGGCTGCAGCAATGCACCTGGGAGCTCGCACCTCCGTCCACGCGCCCTTTTAAATCTGCTCGACTGTCCTCTCCATGGTTTAATGAAGCCCTCAGGCAGAGCAAAAGTGCATGCAAATGTCTGGAAAGAACATGGAGGAAAAATTTTAATACGGAGGACAAAGAAATTTACAAAGCAGCCTTAAAGGTCTACCATAAAAAAATTTATGAGGAAAAGAAAAACTTCTTTTCATCCAAAATTGAGGCATCTGGAAATAAAAGTAAGGAAATTTTTTAAATTGTGAGATACTTTTCCTACCCGAGTGCCGTAGCTAGACCCTTCAGCCCGACTTTAGAATGGACAAATCAACTTGCGTCATTCTTTCATGAGAAAATTATAACTATTCAAAACTCCTTTGTGGAGCCACTTCCGGAAGAGGAAAGGGGCACAGTCTCTTTACCCTCTGGCGCTCCTGCAGTGGGTCCCTCCCTCACACAGTTCCCCCCCTTCCACTTGAGACGTCCTGGAAGATTATGAAGGGCCTAAAGACAGGATCACCTACCGACCCATGACCGTCTAAAACACTGGCATCTGTGGCCGAGATCGTTAATCCAATTGCCAATACTGTTCTGAATTTGTCACTAAGTAACTGCCAGGTGCCTCCAAACTGGAAGAGTGCAAAAATTCTCCCACTGTTGAAAAAGCCTTCTGCCGACCCCTTGGTAGCATCAAACTATAGACCAATCTCACTCCTCCCTTTTTTCTCTAAAACCCTATTGAAATATGTAAACTCAGTGATCACGGACTACGTAGAAACTAATAACTTTCTTCACCAGAGCCAGTCTGGCTTCAGACCTAATTTCAGCATGGAGACTGCTTTGCTGGAAATCTCGTAGTCCATAAAGGAGAAACTAGATAAAGGAGGTAAAGCGGTGTTGATCCCACTGGACCTCTCTGCAGCTTTCGACACCGTGCCCCATGACCGACTCCTGCATAGATTACAGGAATGCGGCCTGGGTGGCACGGTGTTCAAGTGGTTCTCCTCCTTTTTGGAGGATAGACACTAAGAGGTGCCGCTCCTATCCCCCCTCTGAAAGTGGGTGTTCCGCAGGGCTCCATCCTGAGCCCGACACTTTTTAATCTCTACATGGCCCCCCTCGCCCCCTTGGTTGAAGCATGTGACGCAACAATAATTTCCTACGCTGACGATACGCAGCTTCTGTTCACATGTGAGAAGGGCGAGGACTTTGCAGGGGAGAAGATAAATAATTGCCTGACTGGAGTCTTTACCTGGCTTAGACAGAATCAATTAAAATGCAACCCAGAGAAATCTGAAATAATCTTCTTTGGTTCTCCATCTCGGGACGAGTGGAAACAATGGTGGCCTTCAGAGATGTCTCCCCCCCAATCTTCGGTAAATACGGTTAAGAATTTGGGGGTAAAGTTGGATGGCACTCTATCCATGAAAGCCCAAATACAGGCAGTCGCAGGATCCTGTTTTGGCCTCCTGCGAATGCTCAGGAAATTCCTCCCCCTGCTATCTCTCACTCACAGAAAGACTGTGGTCCAAGCCCTTATTGCCTCCAGGTTGGACTACGTAAATGTTCTGTACCTGGGTCACCCAGAGTACTTATTAAACAGACTTCAGGTGGTCCAGAATGCGGCTGCCAGGGCGGTTCTCATGCTTGGACCCAGAGCACGGATTTCTCCTCATCTGAAGGCCTTGCACTGGCTGCCTGTCCATAATAGAATTCGCTTCAAAGCTCTAGTCTTGGCTTTCAAGGCTCTACACGGCACGGGAGCCCACTACATCAGAAAGAGAGTTCTACACTATGCCCCCGGTAGAACCCTGAGGTCATCTTCTCGACAGCAGGTGGCCGTTCCCAATTTTCTCGTATTTGGACTGGCGGCCGCTCTTTTCAAGTGCAGGCTGCCCGTGCTTGGAACCTTCTGCCGGTGCCACTCAGACAGGTGCCTGATTTACTGACTTTCAGGAGGCAACTTAAAACCTGGCTGTTTCATCAACAACTTTAGACTTTCCCTCTTTGTGCGACAGCAACAGACTAGCCATATGGTTCTCTTAGCGCCGGGACACTCTTTCTGAGTAGCTGTGCGCTCTATAAGTACCCTATAACAGAACATAGCAAATCTGTTGTTTTCCTTTTCAGGGCTCCCTCCCCATAGTTCCTTCCCCAACACCCTTTCCCTCGCCTGACCACTCCAATAGTCTGCGTTATAACAGCATTCAGACTTGGAGGTGGCTGGAGGTGGAACATTCTGGCAACGAACAGGGGCTGAGGAATCGTGGTTGTGGCAGTCCAGGTGCAGATGCAAGGTTGTTGGAAGCCTGTTATGTCCCTAAGGCTTCAGATCAGGAGGCCACCCAACTAACCTTTGGAGTCACTCTGAGTTCTGGGTTCAAGAGATGCGGGTCCAGTCCTTTTCATCCAGGCAAGAGGGCAGCAGGCAGCAGGTCAGCACAGCAAAGCAGGAATCCAGCAGAGTGGCAGTCCTTTCAGAAGCACAGCAGTCCTTCTTCCTGGCAAAGTATCTACCGGTCCAGAAGTGTCCTTAAGTGGTGGTGTCTGAGGTCCTTCTTTTATACACAGTTGTGCTTTTGAAGTGGGGAAAAACTTCTAGAGACATGCCTTTGAAGTGCACAGATGCCCTTCCAGCCCTGGCTCCAGACTATCCTCAGGGTGGAATGCAGCCCTTTGTGTGGGGGCAGGACACAGCATATTCAAGTGTAAGTGAGGCTGAGTCCAGCTCCTCCCTCCAATTCTGTCAGGATAGCCCACTCAGTCACACCTAATCTTCCATTCTGTGTGGCTGTCTAGGTGGAATAGACAAAGCCCAACTGCCAACTACACCCAATCAGAGACAGGCTACAGGCACCAAGTGGCTAAGGCAAGAAAATTCCAACTTTTAAAAGTGGCATTTTCAGAATTGTAATTAAAAATCAGACTTCACCATAAGTTAGGATTTTAAACTAAGATGTCAGAGACACCAAACAAGAACCAGTGATATCTTCCCATTTGGAAATTACGCTCATAAAATGTAATAAGGCAATCCCAGTGTTATCCTATGGGAGATATAGGTCTTGCAGTAGTGATAAATGAATTTAGGATTTTTTCACTACCAGGACATGTAAAACTTTAAAGCACATGTCCTGCTTTTTCAATACATTGTACCCTGCCCTCTGGGCTGCCCAGGGCCTACCATAGGGGTGACTTATATGTATTAAAAAGGAAGGATTGGGTCTGGAAAGAGGTTGAACTTGCCAGGTCAACATGGCAGTTTAAAACTGCAAAGGAAACACAAGGAGATAATGGACGGAGCGCTGTAACTTTTCAGACACTCACCTCCAGTCACAGATCTGGGTAGAATCCATCATCATTCTTTAGCTCACTTCGCCACCCCAGTTCAGACACAGCTATATGCAAATCAGTCTTGGCCCTGTGCCTCATGGGAACAGTCCAGCCCGAACTGCCAAGCCATGTCTTCCCTGGACTGGAAACAAGCATCCTGGGACCGGTTTCGGGGTAACACCCCTCTTCAGCCAGGCTGGCTTGAATCCAGTGGCAAAGTGAGCAAGGGACCCACGTCTGGGCATACCCTGCCAACTTAGGGCGAACAAAGAAAACACAAGGAGATGATGGACGGAGCGCTGAAACTTTTCAGACACTCACCCCCATTCACAGTTCTGGGTTGAATCCATCATCATTCTTTAGCTCACATCGCCACCCCAGTTCAGACACAGCTATATGCAAATCAGTCTTGGCCCTGTGCCTCATGGAAACAGTCCAACCCGAACTGCCAAGCCATGTCTTCCCTGGTCCGGAAACAAGCATCCTGGGACCGGTTTCAGGGTAACTGCACACACAGACTCTGCAATGGCAGGCCTGAGACATGTTTACAGGGCTACTTAAGTGGGTGGCGCAATCAATGCTTCAGGCCCACTAGTTGCATTTAATTTACAGGCCCTGGGCACATGCAGTGCACTTTACTATGGACTTATAAGCAGGGCCACTGGAATTATGCTGCAGGGGAGGGTCAAAATATGTGGGAGGGTTGAGTAAATTATGCAGCAAGAAAAGGCAAATTATGAAGCATTATGCGGCACATTTTGTCATTAGGTTGAGCCTAGCGGCAGCGCGCATGCGCTGCTTGCTCTGCGAGACTGCTGTAGTAGAGTATGGGAGAGAAGCCGTGCCCACTCTCCTCCCATATTTTTCATTGGCTTGAGTCATTGTCTTTCATAAATGCTGCCTTCGGATTTGTTAATTGACTTGTTAGTCCCTCCTTAGTACGGCCTTGTCTTCATTTGTAACCTCCCATGGCTACTGGCCCCTTTACTTCGGTTGTTACACAGGACCTGTTATTTAGTCTGTGAGCACTATTTACTTTATTGAGTTTCTCTTTCTGCAGGCCAAACATGCGCTGCTTCAGATGAAACCGCTTGCTTTTTATATAAGCAGCACGACCGCCCCCGTAACAAGGGCGCCTGCTTTCAACCACTTTAACCTGGCATTATCTCGTCTGTTTCAACCCCCAAGTAAAATGGATTTAGAAATGATTAGCAAATTAAGTCATGTGAATTCCAGGTAGCACATAATCCTGTGCTAATGGGCTAAAGCTGACAACAGCACATCTGTGTTACATGTCATCTGTACTAAAGCCACCTGACAGGTTGTTTTCAAAAGCCTGTTTTTCTAACAACAACACCACCACCACCACCAATACCACCACCATCAATACCACCGCCTCCACCAATACCACCACCACCAACAGCACCAATACCACCACCACCGCCAATACCACCACCAATACCACCATCACCGCCAATACCACCACCACCAATACCACCACCACCTCCAACACCACCACCATCAACACCACCACCTCCAACAATACCACCAGCACCAACACCACCAATAGCACCACCAATACCACCACCACCGCCAATACCACCACCAATACCACCACCACGGCCAATATCACCACCACCACCTCCAACACCACCACCATCAACACCACCACCTCCAACAATACCACCAGCACCAACACCACCAATAACACCACCAATACCAACACCACCGCCACTACCACCACCAATACCACCACCACCAATGCCACCACCACCAATACCATCACCACGAATACCACCACTACTACCCATACCACCACCACCAATACCACCACCACCAATACAGCCACCACAACCAATACCACCACCAATACCACCACCACCAATACCAATACCACCACCACCAACACCACCACCAATATCACCACCACCGCCAATACCAATACCAATACCACCACCACCAATTCCAACACCAATACTACCACCACCAACAATACCACCACCACCAACACCAATACCACCACCAATACCACCACCACCACTACCAATACCACCACCAATACTACCACCACCAATACCACCACCACCACCAATACCACCACCACCACCAATACCACCAATAATACCACCACCAATATCACCACCACCAATACCATCAATGCCACCAATACCACCACCACCAATACCACCACCACCAATACCACCACCACAAAGACCACCACCACTTATACCACCACTATAACCCCAAATACCAATACCATCACCAATACCAATACCACCACCACCAATACCACCACCAATACCAGCAATACCACCAACAATACCACCACCAATACCAATACCACCACCACCAATACCACCACTACCAATAGTACCACCACCACCACCAATACCACCAATACCACCACCACCACCAATACCACTACCACCAATTACACCACCACCAATACCACCACCACCACCAATACCACCACCACCAATACCACCACCACCAATATCACCACCAATACCACTACCACCAATACCACCACCAATGCTACCACCACCAATACCACCACCACCACCAATACCACCACCACCACCAATATCACCACCACCACCACCAATACCACCATCACCAATACCATTACCACCACCACCACCAATACCACCACCACCAATACTACCACCACCACCAATACCACCACCAATACCACAACCACCACCAATATCACCACCACCAATACCATCATCACCACCAATACCATCACCACCACCAATACCACCTTCACCAACAATACCTCCACCACCAATACCACCACCAATACCACCACCACCAATACCACCACCTATACCACCAATGCCCCACCAGCAATACCACCAATACCACCAATACCAACACCAATACTACCACCAACACTACCACCAACACTAATACCACCACCACCATTACCACTACCACCAATACCACCACCACCAATATCACCACCACCAATACCATCACTACCACCAATACCATCACCATCACCAAGACCACCATCACCAACAATACCACCACCACCACCACCAATACCACCACAAATACCACCAATATCCTCACCACTAATAACACCAATACCATCACCACCACCAATACCACCAATACCACCACCACCACCACCACCAATACCACCATCACCACCACTAAAACCACCACCACCACCAATACCAATGCCACTGCCAATACCTATACCACCACCACCAATACCACCACCACCAATACCACCACCACCACCAATAACACCACCACCAATACCAATACCAGCAATACCACCACCAATACCACCACCACCAATACCACCACCAATACCACCACCAATGCCACCACCGCCACCAATACCACCACCACCAATGCCACCAATACCACCACCACCAATACCACCACCAATACCACTAACACCACCACCAATACCACCACCACCCTCAATACCACCACCACCACCAATACCACCACCACCAATACCACCACTACCAATACTGCCACCAATACCAACACCAATACCAACACCACCACCACCACCAATACCAATACCACCATCACCAATACCAAAACCACCACCACCAACACCACCACCAATACCACCACCTACACCACCACCACCAATACCACCACCAATACCACACATACCGCCACCAATACCACCACCATTACCAGCACCAATATCACCAATACCACCAATACCATCACAACCAATACCAATACCAACACCACCACCACCAATACCACCACCACCACCAATACCACAGCCAATACCAATACCACCACCACCAATACCACCAATACCACCACTACCAATACCACCACCACCACCAATACCACCATCACCAATACCACCACCACCACCGATACCCTCAATATCACCACCACCAATGCCACCACCACCAACAATACCATCACCAATACCACCACCACCAATGCCACCAATACCAATACCACAAATACCACCACCAGCAACACCACCACCAATACCACCACCAATACCACCAATACCATCGCAAATACCACCACCACCACCAATACTACCACCACCAATACCAGCACCACCACCAATACCACCACCACCAATACCACGAATACCACCACCACCAATACCACCAATGCCACCACCAATACCACCACCAATACCACCACCAATACCACCATCACCACCACCAATACCATCACCAATACCATCACCAATACCACCACCAATACCACCAATACCACCACCACCAACACCACCACCACCAATACCACCACCAATACCACCACCAATACCACCACCAATATGACAAATACCATCAAAAATACCACTAATACCACCACCAATACCACCTCCAATACCACCACCACCAATACCACCAACACCACCACCAATACCACCACCACCAACCACCAATACCACCACCACCACCACCTTTACCACCACCAATACCACCACCACCAACCACCAATACCACCACCACCTTTACCACCACCACCACCAATACCAACACCACCACCACCAATACCACCACCACCAATAAAACCAATACCACCACCAACATCAATCCCACCACCAATCCCACCACGAATACCACCACCACCAATACCACCACCGCCAATACCACCAATACCATCACAAATACTACCAATACCACCACCACCAATAGCACCCCCACCAATACCACCACCGCCAATACCACCAATACCATCAAAAATACCACCAATACCACCACCACCAATACCACCACCAATACCACCACCACCCCCAATACCACCATCACCAATACCACCGCCACCAATACCACCACCAATACCACCACCACCACCACCAATACCACCAACACCACCACCACCAATACCGACACCAATACCAACACCACCACCACCACCAATATCACCACCACCAATACCACCAATAACAAAACCACCACCACCAACACCACCACCAATACCACCACCAACACCACCACCACCACCAATACCACCACTAATACCACCACCAATACCAGCACCAATACCACCAATACCAGCACCAATACCACAAATACCACCACCAATACCACCACCAATACCACCATCACCACCATTACCAGCACCAATATCACCAATACCACCAATACCATCACCAGCAGTACCAATACCACCACCACCAATACCACCACCACCACCAATACCACAGCCAATACCAATACCACCACCACCAATACCACCACCAATACCACCACCAATACCACCAATACCACCACCACCAATACCACCACCACCACCAATACCACCACCACCATCACCAATACCACCACCACCACCGATACCCTCAATACCACCACCATCAATACCACCACCACCAACAATACCATCACCAATACCACCACCACCAATGCCACCAATAACACCACCACCACCACCACCACCAATACCACAAATACCACCACCACCAACACCACCATCAATACCACCAATACCACCACCAAAACCACCAATATCCTCACCACTAATACCACCAATACCATCACCACCACCAATACCACCAATACCACCACCACCACCAATACCACCACCACCACCACTAAAACCACCACCACCACCAATACCAATGCCACTGCCAATACCTATACCACCACCACCAATACCACCACCACCAATACCACCACCACCACCAATAACACCACCACCAATACCACCACCAATACCAATACCACCAATACCACCACCAATACCACCACCACCAATACCACCACCAATGCCACCACCGCCACCAATACCATCACCAATACCACCACCACCAATGCCACCAATACCACCACCACCAATACCATCACCAATACCACTAACACCACCACCAATACCACCACCACCCTCAATACCACCACCACCACCAATACCACCACCACCAATACCATCACTACCAATACCGCCACCAATACCAACACCAATACCAACACCACCACCAATACCAATACCAACACCAATACCAACACCACCACCAATACCAATACCACCACCACCACCAATACCACCACCTACACCACCACCACCAATACCACCACCAATACCACACATACCACCACCAATACCACCACCATTACCAGCACCAATATCACCAATACCACCAATACCATCACAACCAATACCAATACCAACACCAACACCACCACCACCAATACCACCACCACCACCAATACCACAGCCAATACCAATACCACCACCACCAATACCACCATTACCAATACCACCACCACCACCAATACCACCATCACCAATACCACCACCACCACCGATACCCTCAATATCACCACCACCAATACCACCACCACCAACAATACCATCACCAATACCACCACCACCAATGCCACCAATACCAATACCACAAATACCACCACCAGCAACACCACCACCAATACCACCACCAATACCATCGCAAATACCACCACCACCACCAATACTACCACCACCAATACCAGCACCACCACCAATACCACCACCACCAATACCACGAATACCACCACCACCACCACCAATACCACCAATGCCACCACCAATACCACCACCAATACCACCACCACCACCAATACCATCACCAATACCATCACCAATACCACCACCAATACCACCACCACCAACACCACCAACACCACCACCACCAATACCACCACCAATATGACAAATACCATCAAAAATACCACTAATACCACCACCAATACCACCTCCAATACCACCACCACCAATACCACCAACACCACCACCAATACCACCACCAACAACCACCAATACCACCACCACCTTTACCACCACCAATACCACCACCACCAACCACCAATACCACCACCACCTTTACCACCACCACCACCAATACCAACACCACCACCACCAATACCACCACCACCAATAAAACCAATACCACCACCAACATCAATCCCACCACCAATACCACCACCAATACCACCACCACCAATACCACCACCGCCAATACCACCAATACCATCACAAATACTACCAATACCACCACCACCAATAGCACCACCACCAATACCACCACCGCCAATACCACCAATACCATCACAAATACCACCAATACCACCACCACCAATACCACCACCAATACCACCACCAATACCACCACCACCCCCAATACCACCATCACCAATACCACCGCCACCAATACAACCACCAATACCACCACCACCACCACCAATACCACCAACACCACCACCACCAATACCGCCACCAATACCAACACCACCACCACCACCAATATCACCACCACCAATACCACCAATAACAAAACCACCACCACCAAAACCACCACCAATACCACTAATACCACCACCAACACCACCACCACCACCAATACCACCACTAATACCACCACCAATACCACCAATACCAGCACCAATACCACAAATACCACCACCAATACCACCACCAATACCACCATCACCACCATTACCAGCACCAATATCTCCAATACCACCAATACCATCACCACCAGTACCAATACCACCACCACCAATACCACCACCACCACCAATACCACAGCCAATACCAATACCACCACCACCAATACCACCACCAATACCACCAATACCACCACCACCAATACCACCACCAATACCACCACCACCATCACCAATACCACCACCACCACCGATACCCTCAATACCACCACCATCAATACCACCACCACCAACAATACCATCACCAATACCACCACCACCAATGCCACCAATAACACCACCACCACCACCACCAATATCACAAATACCACCACCACCAACACCACCATCAATACCACCAATACCACCACCAAAACCACCAATACCATCGCAAATACCACCAATACCACCACCACCAATACTACCACCACCAATACCACCGCCACCACCAATACCACCACGAATACCACCACCACCAATACCACGAATACCACCACCACCAATACCACCAATGCCATCAATGCCACCACCAATACCACCACCAATACCACCACCAATACCACCACCACCAATACCATCACCAATACCATCACCAATACCACCACCAATACCACCACCACCAACACCACCACCACCACCAATACCACCACCAATACTGCCACCAATACGACAAATACCATCACAAATACCACTAATACCACCACCAATACCACCACCAATACCACCACCACCAGCAATTACACCACCAATACCACCACCACCAATACCACCACCACCAACCACCAATACCACCAATACCACCACCACCACCAATACCACCACCAATACCACCATCACCAATACCACCACCAATACCAACACCACCAATACCACCACCACCAATATCACCAATACCACCACCAACACCACCAACATCAATACCACCACCAATTCCATTTATACCACCACCAAAACCACCACCAATACCACCACCACCAATACCACCACCGCCAATACCACCAATACCATCACAAATACCACCACTACCACCACCACCAATAGCACCACCAACACCACCAATACCAGCACCAATATCACCAATACCACACCAACACCACCATCACCAATACCACCACCAATACCACTACCAATACCAATACCACCACCACCAATACCACCACCACCAATACCACCACCACCACCAATACCACCACCACTACCACCAATACCACTACCACAAATACCACCACCACCAATACCAATACCACCACCAAAACCAATACCACCACCACCAATACCAATACCACCACCAATACCAATACCACCACCACCAATACCACCACCACCACCAAGGCCACAAATACCACCACCACCAAAACCACCAATACCAATACCATCAATACCACCACCACCACCAATACCACCACCAATACCACTAATACCATCACAAATACCACCAATACCACCACCACCACCAATACCACCAACACCACTGTCTTGTGGTTTGTGGCCTCCTGGCCTGCCTGGATACGTTGGCATAGGCCTGGCTGCCATGATGACTTTTGCACACGTTACTCTTAGCCGTTGTTCTGTCGCCCTCTGCTCCTGCCAAGTTGTTTTACAACTGTCTGCATATTCTGTTTCTCACCTTTTCTCCTGTTCCTTTTGGGCTCAGTCTGAACAACAGTTACAAGGTCGAATAACACGTCCCTGGTTCCTGCTGATATGGCCAGTCCCTCGCACCTAGACATAACACTATGTACAGCTGCCATGGGGAAATTGGTGGGCTTTTATTATTGCGTTTTTCCCTCTTGAGGGGAACTTGAAGAAAACCTTTCCAGAGAGAAGAGCTGTGATAGTCTGCTGATGTAGTCTTTGCATCTAGAGACTGAGGTATGGGGGTTCGCTTGTCAAAGCCCAGAGGTCTTCTATTTTTATAATACAATAGCTATTAGCACGGGAGGGTGGTAAGGTCATTCAGCCCTCTATCCACTGCTTTATGAAATGCTTTCCCCGTTAGTATTCTATGGAGTTGTAACTATGCTGATTATATTATTCTTATGCATTATGCTGATAGTACTGTCACGTGTACTGTATCTTAGAGCACGTATGTTGAAATAAACATTTTAACCTATACTGTGTCTCTTCTTACGCCGGTTGTGGACAGGTATGAGTGAGTGACGAAAGGGTGTTCTTGCTACTGCGAGTCCTGAGAGAGAGAGATACCGTGTTCTGGGTTGTCTAATCATTGGTACATTGTTGCTAATGGGACGCTAAGGCTAGTTGGGTTGGGGTTTTAGGTGCTAAGGTTTATGTTTGGCGCACCACTATATTCCGAGGTCCTATTATCCTGTGCATAGCTCTGTGTGTGTGCAGAATCCCTATAACATGGCGCGACCAACGTGGGGCTGCTTATCTGCGAGACGCTTGAGTAGTGCTTGTGCTTGTCCACAACACCCCTCACAGACGCTTCCGGAAGCGTGTGTGACGGTTATACCTCCTATATTGACGTTTTTATAGGTTCTTTGAAGCTTGAGGTTGTTAAAAGGTTTCTTAGCTAAAACCCTATTTGTGCTGCCTCATTTTAGATTGTCGACTATTTCTAGCCTACAATGGCTGTTCAAATTGTGGCACATAGCCGTGCAGCGCTCCGGACACACTTAACAGTGTATGGAGTGCCTGACGCGGGTGTCGAGCTGATCTTTGTGGTACAAGCCGATCCGGCTTTCCACTTTGAGGTGTTCTACTCTTGGGTCACATTTCCGGCGGTGGATGGGACAGACAATTTGTTCCATGAATATACAGCCACCGCAGTTCCTAATCACTATAGACCGTATAGGAATCTTGAAGTACCGCTCACGGCTTGGCAGCACCGTGTTTGGTTTGATGGCGCCCTCCCCCAACCGGTTACCACGGTTCGTTTAGGCCCCTTGTCTATTGATGGGGCCACTTGGCCTGTTTTGGCCGGGTACACCCCACATCCGCAATATATGACGATACCAGTTGCGGATCTGCGCAACATGTATTCGGCTTTGGTGCGAGTGCATCGAGCCTTAGTGCAATATGTTACAGGCAACATCCAGGGAGCCCCACCTGGAGTTGCGGGCCCTCCAGCTGGTGCAGGCGCAGTGACCATAAGTCCTGTCATGGTGAATTCGGTGATGGGCAAGCGCCCACAAAATAAGAATGATTTTCCTTATTGGCTTGCCGAGAAATTTGATCAGCTGGAGGCAGTTTTTCCAAACACAACACCGGTGGATAAACATAGAATTCTTACAATTAGTTTGCCAAAAGACTTAATCCCCGAGTTGACAGCATGCAACAACTGGGGTAGGGTATTCGCAGCAGTTTATTCGAAGTGTTTCGGCACCCCTTCCATGACGGTTCTCCCCTCTGTAATTAAACGAGTGCAGGATGAACATGGCCCTGAAGCGGCTGTGGAATTAGGGATGAGACTGGTGGGAGTGTTCGAAGTAGTAGCTGAGCTGATCCTTGCGAATGTCAAGGGCGATGCAGTGAACTTCCAAGTAGCTAATGCTTTGGCTTTGGTCCCAGAATTGGACAAGCCGTGCGAATTACCAAAAATTATAACCCAGGCTTATAAAACTATTGGCCGAAATAGCCTGGGCAATAAGCCTTTTGCAAAACAGCAAACACAATCGCAACAACAACAACAACAACCTAAAACTCAATCTGAAAAAGATGAGAAACCAGTTTTTACTAAAAAGAGCTGGAGGTTGAAAAAACAGGGTAAGCAACAGAAGAAACCAGGGTCGCGAGGCGCATTCCCGGTTTCTGTCTCTTCTGAACGCACATATGATTTGCGCGATAGGGCGAGAATTAAATCTCCGGATAGGTTTCAGATCCCTGATACGCGTTCTCCTCGTTCTTCACAGGCACAGACAACTTCACAAGCCAGTGGAGGAGATCGCCAGGATAGAGGAAGGGGTCGAAAGGCTCCCCAGGGACGAGACCAACCTCGACAACAAGTTAGAGGGAAAGCAGAAGACTTTCAACGTTCTCGCCCACAATTTCAGAAGAAGAAAGTTGCTGCTGTAACAGCGAAATATGCCACAGACGGTGAGAACGAGACTCCTGAATTGGACATGGGCAGTGACCCTCCTAGACAGCGCCGCGGAAGTTACCATAGTGCGGGAGGCGCTACGTCCTCATATGGAGGCGACAGCAACTGAAACATTCATTACTGTTGAGACAGCAGACACCAGAGTGGCACCCCCTGACAGACTATTTAATATTGTCATCCAAATTGAAGGTGATATACAGCTTGTAATTAAAGGGATTTTTTGGGAGAATCTGACCTCTTCATACGACATTTTGTTAGCGGAGGCGGATTGGCCACCCCCATTCGTACTAGCTGCGCGTAAAGGGGAGGAGGTAATCCTTCCGAGCTTTTCTCGACATGTCCCAAAGGACAAAGCGGAGGCTCTTGCAGCTGAGTGGGCTGTGTCCCTGGCTCCTGCGTTATACCGCAACCACGTGGGTTGGGATGAAGATTCTCCCCCCCATGAGATACCTTTACGGTCCCTACCTCAGCCACAACCCCAATATCCCATTAAACGTGAAGCCAAAGGCCCCGTTTCTGAAATTCTGACTCAGTTAGAATATCAGGGAGTAATAGAAACTTGCGTATCACAGATGAATAACCCCCTTTTCGCGGTTTCTAAACCCGATGGATCGTACCGCCTAGTATTGGATTACCGGCATTTGAACTCGCATTGTCGGACCTTTGCGGTGCAAAATACCCACAGTTCTGCGCTTGTAGACAGTCTTGTTCGTAAAAAATATAAAACGACACTTGACCTATCCAATGGATTTTACACGCACAACTTAGCCACGGAGTGTAGCCAATGGAGTGCTTTTACCTCCGGTGGTAAACAGTTCAAATTAAGGCGACTCCCTATGGGCTACAAAAACAGTCCAGGAGTGTTCGCTGCCCGTGTTGTCTCTTTGTTAGACGGCATAGACCCAGATGCGTGTTCGTACGTCGATGATATTTACCTGACAGACGACGAGTTATACCCGCATCTTTCCAGAGTGGACCGCATTATTCTCGAGTTTGCGGTATTAGGTTATAAGTTTAACTTTGCCAAATCACACATTGCTGAATTAACAGTTTTGTTTTTGGGCTACGAGCTCAACAATGAAGGTAAGGGCTTAGCCCCCACTTCTTGGAAAAATGTGCACTTTTGTGCCCTCCTATTACTCTGAAAAAACTTCAGTCTTTGCTGGGTTTCCTGAACTTCGGGCGTACTTATATTCCCGAATACGCCCAGCGTATCAAGCCATTGTATGCCTTGATACAACCAAACTTTTCGAAGTCTTGCTGGCTTCCGGAGCATTCCTCCATTCTGCAGTCTCTGCAGACAGACCTTCTTGAGTCTAAATACCTGTTGACGCGTGATAACCACACAAACCTGGTGATTAGAATAATTCCGGGGGCAGTGGGTTTCACGTATTTAACCTTTAACGAGGGTGACACAGTACCCATCGCATACAAGTCACATCTGTACACGTCCGCAGAACTGCACTTTTCATCTGTGGAGAAAGTTCTGACTGCAATGCAAATGGCGATCCTGAAGGAGCGTGCACTGGCACAGGGAAAGCGCATTCTAGTGGTAACACCCTATCCTGCTCTAGAAGCAGTGACAAAGGCAAGTGTACCGAACTCTAAAGCTTTGCATCCCCGTTGGATACAATGGGCAACTTCTTTGACATCTCCGGATGTCACATTAATTTTCGATTCTTCTCTACAGACTCAGGAGTTTTTACAGTATGAATTCGTTCATCCTCCTCCTCTGTCTTTACTGCCGCTTGAGGATTACGACTGTGTGATCTACACCGATGGTTCGGCACAACCGGCCACGGGGTCCAAGCATGCTTATTCAGCCGCATGTGCTATTGTTGCAGGTACCTTTGTGAACGGAGAGTTCAAGTCCACTGTAGTGCATACTCAAACACTCGGGGACAGTACTGCGCAATTGGCCGAGCTGCGCGCATTGGTGCTTGCGCTTGAATTAGTAAATCCGGATGTAACCACACTTATTGTATGCGATTCTTATTACTGTGTTCAATCATACAATGACAATCTATTCTTTTGGTCACAAAACGACTATAGAGACGCTAAAGGTAGCACAATCAAGCATAAGATGCTTTGGGTTCGGGTGGCAGAATTGAGACAACGTTTGCCACTCACACAAGTGGTTCACACCCTAGGCCATCAGCGGGTGGGCGCACACGCTGTTGGTAACGGTCTGGCAGATGAAGCAGCCAGATCAGCAGTAGTCACGTGTTCAGTAGCAGCAGTTACCAGATCCATGTCAAAAATTGACACCGATATTTTGGCCGCTATTGCTGCGACAAAGGAAGGTGCTAATTACCCTAGGGGTTTTCCTTCCAAATATTCTTATCAGTTAGGTCCCGAACAGGCTCCTTATGTAGCAATACCAAACGTTGGTGATCGGCTGATACCCAACGCGGATCGCAGATTTTCCTTGATAACGGCAGCCCACGAAGGCATGGCTTCGGCACATGCTGGAGTGTCTGCGACCGTTTCCATCTTGCAGCAGCGGTACTGGTGGCGTGGTTTATATAAAGACACCCATACTTATGTGCTTTCTTGTGACGTGTGTCAACAGATTAAGCCTTCTACGGTTACACGACCACCACAGACCTCGCTCTACATTTCTAACAGACCCTTTGGGTGTGTTTACTTAGATCACTGCGGTCCATTTTCTTCAGACACTGCCTATAAATATATCTTAGTGGCAGTGGACTCGTGCACACGTTTCATCTGGGTCTGGCCACAATGGAGTGCTGACGCTCGAAATGTCATCCGGGATTTGCGTGTCTTTGTGGGAATCTTCGCATGCGGTACCTTCCATTCTGACCAAGGTCCAGCGTTTGCCTCTAAGGCGTACAAGGACGCAATGGGTTCACTGGGGGTACGGGTGAAGTTTTCGTCTCCATACAGACCTGAGGGTAATTCAATTGTGGAGCGAATGAACCGTGATTTAAAGCAATCCTTGACAGCTAGGGTCTTAGGTACTGGCAGGAACTGGCTGGCCCACTTGTATACCGTACAACGTGCACTTAATAATCTCCCTAGAAGATCTCTGGGTGGGCGGACCCCATACGAAATGCTCTTTGGCATAAGAATGTTTGTGCCTGACCTTGATGGTCTAGACATGGCGGCGCAACCCGCCAAGTTTGATGTAGATAACCATTCTACTATGTTACAGGACTTACAAGAAGCCCGAGACAAACTTGCAAACGCACATTTACCTTCAGCCACAGATACTGCCCTGCAGATTCCGGTTGCCGGCTGGCTTCCGAAGATTGGAGACCTGGTTCGAGAGAAGGTGGAGAACAAGAAAGAATTCGGCCCCTCTTATCGTGCACCGGTTCCAGTCCTGGGTTTGAAGGGAACACGTACAGTCATCTTACCACCGCTTCCTGGTCGCAAGGAGAACAGATACATCTCAGTGGAAAATGTCAAGCTACAACAACTGGCCGATCCTAAATAGTGTTACACCAGCGGTCTCTTGTCCTGCAATTTTCCGGACTTGTGTTCGAGGCCCTCCTGCCCGAACGGTCACTGATGTTACAATTGAGATGATTGATTTGCCTGAAAGTATACTCGAACCTCCAGTTACCCCCTGCATGGACGAGAACGAGTATACCTATCCCGAAACAGAATCTGTGGCTCATTTACCAACAACGCCACTGAGTCCGACACGTTATTCCTTTGACTCGGATTCCACCACGTCGATTGTACCGTCCAAGTTCAGTATTTTTGTATCCTGGTTTAGAGACAATTTTTTGATTCCCCCTTGGACATACATTTGGTTGGTACTTTTCTTGATTTTTTTGTTCATGTCCATTGGCTTTGTCACAGTGTTTTTTCTACTGATCAATGGTCACTATTTGCCTGAACGCTCTGCTGTGAACAGTGTTGCTGGAACTTTGGCTCCACATTCCTCATCTCACATCATGAAGCGTGACCACACATTGGTGAACATTTCAGCTTTTCCAGTTGCTGATGGCATCGTATGGGATGCGGTAAATTTTCAAATTCATGGACCAACAGAAGTTATTAATGTACCGAATGTCCTTCGAGTTTCCATGGGTGATTTAGTAAAAAGTAATATTCATTCTGATGATTGGGATGTGCATGCAGTTGAAGCATTGTTTGCTGATTTGAAATATTATGCTTCATTTAATGCTGAGGATTTGTATATGAATTCTGCGAATTATGCCGATTTATACTGTTACCAGCATTGGGGCAACCATTTTGTCCATAAACCGAGTGCACTACGTAGCCCTGTGATCTACACTCAATGGGAACATTGCCCAAACCCTTTATCGGGTAGCTCCCGGACTCTTCGAAATAAATTTACTTATTTCACTGATTTTAATAGATTGAACCCTGGTTCCTATTATTTCAAATTACCTGCCCCATTCACACAGAAATTCATGTTGACCCACACCAATTGCTTTATTCGAGTTCTTTTTTAAAGGCCTTAGCTGTGGGTGGTTATGAATACTGGATGGAAACGGTGGATTTGAAGTCAATCTGGGGCTCCAAGCCTTGGCAGGTGCAAGGCACCGAGGCCTTGCACCGTGCCTGCCTAATCCCAGCCCAAATGGTGTTTTTGAATGTTTCGATCTATCAGACTACGTGTTGGGGTCTGGCTACCACAAAACAAATGAATGCACCATCAATTCCATCCCTGTCTTCCACTCTAAACCACAGCTCGCACTTTAATATGTCCCTTTCGATTTTACAGGTTTTGTTTCAGAACAATTCGTTTAATATGTCTACGCTTGTTCAGTCACCATGGTTGTCTTGGCCCATTTCATCTAACGAGTGCCAAATGTGTTTTCATGACACAGTTTCTGGCTATACTCAGGACAAGCCCGATCCTAGGTTTTCTAACTCCCGTACTGTCACCACCTATTCTGTTGGTAAATTATGTATACAATGGTTGCAACATTCTTCCCTAGACTCTGTTAAACAACATTTGTCCCTACTTTCAGGCAATATTGATCTGTCCGACTTTATATTGGGACCTCGTGGTCCAAGACCGAAGAGATTCATTTATGAAGCTTACAATGAACTCTGGAAGTTATCGCAAATGGAGGCTGCTTCCCGTTTACGGGAAATAGACCAAGCAAATTTGGAAAAGGTGCTTGCTGTTGTTGACAATAGTATTAATACCCTGTCTACCCGCATTTACACGTTGGAGAATATTGTGTCCTCTGTTGTTGATATTGTACAAGATGATGTTTCTGTGTTGTATCATGGTCAGAATCAATTACGTTCAGTTATGCAATTTGCGTGGACTTTGCAAACACTTAAGTTGGGTAAGGTTCCTTGGCACTTTTTGAACACCACTGCCTTATTTCTGCCTTTTAATTTAACTGACAAACAGCAGTTCATGTCCATGAAAGATGCAGTTTACACTCTGTTACATATCGAGAAAGTGGAGCCCTTACCATTCTCTGTAGCGGAAATAGATTCTGCTGTGTGGCTGGTTCATGGGTTTTGCCTTTTTCCTTGTTTAAATTTAGTTCATGCATGAAACATTATCCTGTGGGCCGTTTCCAGCCTTTGGGTAGTGCCTTCCTGCATGAACTTTGGTCCCTCCCTTTCATGTATAAATGCCTTAGAGATGACAAGGAAGTTTTTCTCACGGGGGAGTCATGCGATTCAACAGTGGGTCATTCCCTTGTTTGTAAACATATTAAATTGCACGGAGCTTGTAATGTTTCCGCTCCGAATCTTGCTTGTGTGTTAAGGGGCATTCCTGCTCCTGCTATTTCTCCTACCTTTACTTTGCTTACAAATGGTAGCTATTTGCTTTTAAATAACGACAACTGCTGTGGCATGCAGGCCGGCATCCCTTATATTGTTACTGTATCGCACAGGGTTGTCTGCTGCAAGAATGTGCTTTTTCCTCCCCCTCACGACATCGTAGATAATTCTATTTGGCCTTCCATTCCTACTATGGAGGCGGATTTCAATAAACTGAGCAGAATAAAGGCGCTATTATTGAACGAGGAGGTTATGCTCACTTCCGCCCGGGAGACATTTGTTCTCCAGGTGGCAAGTACCCACAGTGAAATACAGGCCCTTTTGAACACTAACCTCCCACAACATTTCGGTGAATTAATTCACCGTATTTTTAACGCATCTAACACTGAGGGTCTAGTGCATTTTTTTAAAGTGGTGGGGTCCGGCCTAGTGTCCTCTTTCCAAACTATTTTTGGTGTGATACCGGCGTTTATTCATTCTATTTTTTCCAGCGTCTTTGGTGGCTTTCCATTAATCCTGGCTTTGGCGGCTGGTGTACTGCTGTTGATCTGCTTCCTTCGCAATGGCTGCTCCCCGATGGGCCCTTCTCGACCCCGGACGCCTACTGCTGCTCCGTGAGCGCATTTTATCTAGTTTCGGAGTTCTGCCGTTGGCGACACTGAGTGTGTCCTATACCCTTTCTTTTCGCTTTGCGTGTTTCACTTGCGTGCAACCTGTGATGTCTTGCATTCGCTGCCCTTTCACCTGGGCCATGGATTATTGCCTCTCCAATACGTCGTTGTCTGTTCCGGATTTTGTTCGGTTGATGGGTCCCTTAGATGCCCATGAACGGGACTGTTCCGTTGCAGGCTGCATGACGCGTGCGGCTGCACTGGGGATTTTGGCACAATGGGATATCTGGGCGGCTGCTCAGAATCTCCTACAACAAAGCTATATTGAATATCACGCAAGCTGTCCCGCATTGCTTTTGGATGCTCCGTCCTCTGAGGAGCATTCCTGCAGCTTTGACCTGTTGGACTGGATGGCGTCTACGTTTTCTGATGATTCCAATGATGTCCTCATGGACGGTATAGCATTTTTCTGCACTTCCACGTTTTTGGATTGATTTGCCGTTCACTGTCCGTGGACTGCTTCGCTGACTGTCTTTTTGCTACCTTACCGCGTTCATTGTCCTTCATCCTTCCACTGTGGACGCCTCTGTTCTGCTCAGGTGTTTTGAACTCTGTCTTCGTCCTTAGTCTTGGCCGATGGACTGTCCAGGGGAGGGTGTCTTGTGGTTTGTGGCCTCCTGGCCTGCCTGGATACGTTGGCATAGGCCTGGCTGCCATGATGACTTTTGCGCACGTTACTCTTAGCCGTTGTTCTGTCGCCCTCTGCTCCTGCCAAGTTGTTTTACAACTGTCTGCATATTCTGTTTCTCACCTTTTCTCCTGTTCCTTTTGGGCTCAGTCTGAACAACAGTTACAAGGTCGAATAACACGTCCCTGGTTCCTGCTGATATGGCCAGTCCCTCGCACCTAGACATAACACTATGTACAGCTGCCATGGGGAAATTGGTGGGCTTTTATTATTGCGTTTTTCCCTCTTGAGGGGAACTTGAAGAAAACCTTTCCAGAGAGAAGAGCTGTGATAGTCTGCTGATGTAGTCTTTGCATCTAGAGACTGAGGTATGGGGGTTCAGCTTGTCAAAGCCCAGAGGTCTTCTATTTTTATAATACAATAGCTATTAGCACGGGAGGGTGGTAAGGTCATTCAGCCCTCTATCCACTGCTTTATGAAATGCTTTCCCCGTTAGTATTCTATGGAGTTGTAACTATGCTGATTATATTATTCTTATGCATTATGCTGATAGTACTGTCACGTGTACTGTATCTTAGAGCACGTATGTTGAAATAAACATTTTAACCTATACTGTGTCTCTTCTTACGCCGGTTGTGGACAGGTATGAGTGAGTGACGAAAGGGTGTTCTTGCTACTGCGAGTCCTGAGAGAGAGAGATACCGTGTTCTGGGTTGTCTAATCATTGGTACATTGTTGCTAATGGGACGCTAAGGCTAGTTGGGTTGGGGTTTTAGGTGCTAAGGTTTATGTTTGGCGCACCACTATATTCCGAGGTCCTATTATCCTGTGCATAGCTCTGTGTGTGTGCAGAATCCCTATAACACCACCACCACCTATACCACCACCACCACCACCACCAATACCACCACCAATACCACCATCACCAATACCACCACCAATACCACCAATACCATCAATACCACCACCAATACCATCACAAATACCAACAATACCACCACCACCAATACCAGCAGCACCACCAATACCACCACCACCACCAATACCACCACCATCACCAATACCACCACCACCACCAATACCACCAATACCACCACCAATACCACCACCACCAGTACCAATACTACCACTAATATCAATACCACCACCAATACCACCACCACCAATATAACCACCGCTAATACCAATACCACCAGCACCAATACCCCACCACCAAAACCACCAATACCACTACCACCACCACCAATACCAATACCACCAATACCACCACCACCACCAATACCACTACCAATACCATCAATACCAATAGCACCACCACCAATGCCACCAATACCATTACCAATACCATCACAAATACCAACAATACCACCACAACCAATACCAGCACCACCACAAATACCACCACCACCAATACCACCACCATCACCAATACTACCACCAATACCACCAATACCAACACCACCAATACCACCACCAATACCAACACCACCAATACCACCACCACCAATATCACCAATACCACCACCAACACCACCAACATCAATACCACCACCAATTCCATTTATACCACCACCAAAACCACCACCAATACCACCACCACCAATACCACCACCGCCAATACCACCAATACCATCACAAATACCACCAATACCACCACCACCAATAGCACCACCAACACCACCAATACCAGCACCAATATCACCAATACCACACCAACACCACCATCACCAATACCACCACCAATACCACTACCAATACCAATACCACCACCACCAATACCACCACCACCAATACCACCAATACCACCACCACCACCAATACCACCACCACTACCACCAATACCACTACCACAAATACCACCACCACCAATACCAATACCACCACCAAAACCAATACCACCACCACCAATACCAATACCACCACCAATACCACCAATACCACCAACACCAATACCAATACCACCACCACCACCACCACCACCAAGGCCACAAATACCACCACCACCAATACCACCAATACCAATACCATCAATACCACCACCACCACACCACCACCACCAATACCACCACCAATAACACCACCAATACCACCAATACCATCACAAATACCACCAATACCACCACCACCACCAATACCACCAACACCACCACCACCTATACCACCACCACCACCAATACCACCACCAATACCACCATCACCAATACCACCACCAATACCACCAATACCATCAATACCACCACCAATACCATCACAAATACCAACAATACCACCACCACCAATATCAGCAGCACCACCAATATCAGCAGCACCACCAATACCACCACCACCACCAATACCACCACCACCACCAATACCACCAATACCACCACCAATACCACCACCACCAGTACCAATACTACCACTAATATCAATACCACCACCAATACCACCACCACCAATATAACCACCGCTAATACCGATACCACCAGCACCAATACCCCACCACCAAAACCACCAATACCACTACCACCAATACCAATACCACCAATACCACCACCACCACCAATACCACCACCAATACCATCAATACCAATAGCACCACCACCAATGCCCCAATACCATTACCAATACCATCACAAATACCAACAATACCACCACCACCAATACCACCACAACCAATACCAGCACCACCACAAATACCACCACCACCAATACCACCACCATCACCAATACCACCACCAATACCACCAATACCGCCACCACCAATACCACCACCACCAATACCACCACCACCACCAATATCACCACCAATACCACCACCAATACCACCACCACCAATACTACCACCACCAATACCAATACCACCAATACCACCACCACCACCAATACCACCAGCACCAATACCACCACCACCACCAATACCCCCACCACCAAAACCACCAATACCACTACCACAACCACCATTACCACCACCACCACCAATACCACCACCACCAATACCACCACCAATACCACTGATGCTACCACCACCACCAATACCACCAATTCCACCACCACCAATACCACCACCAATACCACCACCAATACCACCACCACTAATACCACCACCATCACTACCACCAATACCACCACCAATGCCACCATCAATACCACCAATACCACCACCACCAATACCACCACCAATACAAATAGCACCAATACCACCACCAATACCACGTCTACCAATACCACCACCACCACCAATACCAA
Source organism: Calotriton arnoldi (assembly GCA_963921515.1). Lineage (NCBI taxonomy): Eukaryota > Metazoa > Chordata > Amphibia > Caudata > Salamandridae > Calotriton > Calotriton arnoldi. The sequence continues at coordinate 38,545 of CAWUFW010017070.1, forward strand.
TACCACCACCAATACCATCACCACCACCAATACCACCATCAATACCACCACCACCACCAATACCACCACCAATACAAACAACACCAATATCACCAATATCACCAATACCACCACCACCATACCACCAATACCAATACCACCACCAATACCAATACCACCACCACCAATACCAGTACCACCACCACCCATACCACCACCACCAATACCACCCCCACCAATGCCAGTACCACCACCACCAATACCACCACCAATACCAATACGACCACCACCACCAATACCAATACCACCACCACCAATACCACCAATGCCACCACCACCACCACCAATACCACCACCAATACCACCACCAATACCAGCACCACCAATACCACCACCACTGCCACCAATACCACCACCAATACCACCACCACCACCAATACCAATAACACCACCACCAATACCAATACCACCACCACCAATACCACCACCTCCGCACCTCCTCACTAGTAATAGCAGGGGCACTGTACAAGGCCGGAGCTGCAGCCGAGACCATTCCTCCCTCCCTCCATGCCGGCCATAAATCACAGCCCACCCTGCTCCAGGAGGTGAAGCCAGGGCCCTACTACAGCTGGAGTGTTTTTTATTAGGCCAAAGATAGCAATGACATTACGCAATACCACACTGCACACTCAAATCACGGTGAGGACAGTAAATAGCCCCCCTCCCGCTCTTCCTCCTGAGCCGCGACAGTGTAATCACAGAGCAAAATGTGTTGGAGCGCTTTGTTAGTGTTTATAGCTCGAAACATATGTATCTCTCAATTCACACTTTGTGTCTGTGTAATTTACAACACTTGCACATCTTCTTCACAGCACTATTTATCACTACTTTCTTCCTCTGATATTTACAATCTAACAAGCGGTCGAGAAGGCCCTTTATTGCAATGCAATAGGTCTCGCATTTGCGAGAGTTTAAGCTATTAGTATTGTAAGTGATGATGCCTTTTATTTATGTTTTAAAACCCAAAACATAAATAAAAGACATTATCATTTACAATTCCAATAGCTCAAACTCACGTGAATGCGAGACCTATTGCATTGCATATGCTTGTTTTTAAGCTCGTTAGCAGAGGCTGGGCATTAATTCTGCCTCATTAGTACCAGTTGGACACCCAAATAAAGCAATAAGCTACATAAAGGTGACCAGTCAACCTTTGCATAGGGCCTTCCACTGCACTGCAACATGTGCCGCTGCATTTTAACTAACTTTTGAACCTTTTTACCTAGAAACAAAATTTATTTTTGTTAAAATCTGCAGATTATGCTGCAGATGATGGGTTGTGTGGCAAATGCAGCAAATCTACAATTATGAGAAAATCACTGCGGCTGCACTATTGCATAATTCCAGTGGCCCTGTTTATAAGTAAATGAAATATGCCAATTGGGTATAAGCCAATTCTATGATGTTTTAATGAGAGCGTACAAGTACTTTAGCACTGATTAACAGTGGTAAAGTGCACAAAGTCCTAAATTTAAAAACAAAAACAAATTCAGCAAAAAGTAGAAGAGGAAGGCAAAACGTTTGGGGGTGACCTTGCAGAAAGTGCCATTTCCAACATACCTCATTTTACTAAAACCACAAGGGCTTGGCTAACTGTAGACCTAAAAATAGTAAATGGCGCCTAAAATGTAATTTCAATTGAAATTTGAATCAATGTAGACCAAATGACAATATGGGTGTTTGGGTAACTACAATAAAAACACACAGCTGGAAAAAAATAAGGAAATGAAAAATACAATGAAGCACGTCAGAATGAAAGGAACAAAGGAAAAAGAAGAGAAACTTTTAGAGACTTGACTCACTATCTTTTATAAACAGCAGTTTATTTGAAATATAGAATAACTCAACAAGATGACATATAACACACGGTGATCAGAGAACAAATATGTCTGTCTGCCCTCAAAACATACAATGTGTCTGTGCATCATATAAAGCAACCTGTGAAACATGGCTCCGCCTGTTCACTTACATACAAAGTGCAGTCAGTCTGAAACAGAACTCAGGCCTGCTGTGTGGCAGGCGCTTCAAACATTGCTTTTCAAGTACCTTGCACAATCAGAGTTACTGCACAGCAGCCTCAAGATGAAGCTCGTAAGAGATCAAACATGTCATGTGCTGCTATAGAAGATCTAAAGCTGATGGTTCGGAAAGGCTCAGACCATCGACTCCCCAGATTACACTACTCACAATATGTGTAAGACTCTGTGGCGTTAGTTAGATCAAGTGGCTGGTCCCACATGATGTGTTTACCAAATGGACGAACTACTGTCCAGACTTGAGAGCCACAAAGCGTTTGATCGGTAATTCATCTAAAGAGGTTCTGTCATTTTAATGGGCGCCCGGGTAGCTTTCAATCGACCAGTGCGATGCATTGTGCCAAGACTGCGGGTTCCTGCTGGGAACGGTTACTGACACAGTTCACAAACTGTCTCCCCTTGGACAGAGGGAGAAATAGAGGCTTTAAATACTGGCAATCATTCTACCAGCATGTCATCGGACACAGGAAAGGAGGGTGATTTCTGCTAGTGTTTTTGTAAAACCAGCCCGATGTCTTTCACAGAAAAGCACATTTGAAACTTAGTGATCATGATACGGTATGTAGTATGGTATGCGGTATGAAAAGCGTTGTGTCATCTAATATGTTATGTGATATGTTATTTATGTTATGTTAGAACTCTTTGAGACACTGTACTCCACATATCGATAAGGCTGTCTCAGAGGTCTGAAATACCAATAATCTGAATTGTTGTCAAACCAGCGTCACCTCATTTTGCCTTACGCTAATAGGTGTACCAGTGGCGGCTCCACCGCAATGGCGGAGGAGCGTCGCCTCACAACCTAGCGCAGAGCAAGAAAACGAAAAATAAAGCGATGCTCTAGCATCGTTTTATTTTTTGTTTGCCAGGTCTGAGCCAGCTTGTGCAGGGAGGGGCGGGGCATGTGGAGAATGAGTCTCAGGCCGACCAAAACACATATGCGCACGTAGGTTTCTCCAGCCCAGCTGCATTCCGCAGCCGGGCTGGAGAAACCCCACAGACTTCATGACCTGAGAGGATTGTCTTTCCTGCCCTCTCAGGCCAATCCCCACGCTGCTCTGGCATAGGGATTGAATGGGAGTCTGTCCGAGGGGCTGCTGGGACCACGAAGAGGCCAGCAGGAGCGACGCAACGCGGAGGTGGCCGGCGGCTTCAGGCAAGATTTTTTATTATTATTAATGCACCCTGTGTGTGCTCTCCCCACCTGCCTCACCGCCCTTTGTTAGTGCGCCCGCCACTGAGGTGTAAGCCCTACAAACAGCAGAGTTTTTAAACCCTACAGGGCAGATTAACTAACTTTTCATGCACCGAAACTGCATGAAAGGGAGAGAACAAAGCAGCGCCATATCTACTAAGATATGGAGTGGTTTTCCTCTCTCCCTGCGCTGGTGCACTGTAGGCTGCCATGTACCAAAGCACACACCTTTGCACCATAGTGCAAGGGTGTGCGTTCTATTAAGCGTAGGTTTTGTACTGGGAGGTAACCATTCTAGTACAAAAAGTATTCTTTAATACTTTCCCCAATTTGAATGTGTGCTGTACAGTGCAGTACACATCCAAAGTTGGAAAAATGTGGAGCCTTTCAAAATCTGCTCCGCAGTTACACCTGGCTGGAGGAAGAGTGCATATTAGGCACAAATCCCTGTCTACCAATTTGAAAAGAAAGGGAATTGTGTTAAAAGCCATGGATGGTTGCATGGGAATGACCATGTCCCACCCATGGTACACCCCCTTGATGCAAAGTGGTGCAAAATAGCATGTAGCGCTACTTTGTGTTACTTTGGCCAACTTTCCGATGCAAATCCTGGTTTGTGTTGGCAAGTGAATACGACCACAACACTTTGCACTGGGTTTGGGTTTTTAGTGCAGATGCTTGAATGCTAATGTTAATAAACAAGGATTTGCGTTAAAAGCCATGAATGGTTGCATGGGAATGACCATGTCCCACCCATGGTACACCCCCCTTGATGCATAGTAGCGTAAAATAGCATACAGCGCTACTTTGGCCAACTTTTCAATGGCAATCCTGATTTGTGTTGAAAAGTACACACCACCACAACACTTTGTGCTGGGTCTGTGTTACAAAAGTAATGCAAACCCAGAGCGCAGTGTTAGTAAGTCTGGGTCTACCTCTAATCAGGTCACCCTCTTTCCACAACTGTTCCTGAAGGGCATTCCAAAGCCTGGCGCTTGCATCTTTGTGTGAAAAACGCCCTATTTGTGTTTTCTGAAATTTAGGGGAGCAAATTAACATCCTCGTTACACAGCTCGAGTGGTTTATAAAACGCTCATCTTTCATAGACTGGACCTTTTCCCCCACATAGCAATCTGTGCCATTGTGAGGCTGAGCACAGTGCCAGTGGGCATTGCCACATACAAATCACAAGCTCACCCCTGCAGATGTACTGCTTGCAGGCCGTAGCTAAGTTTCATGCCAGAGTGTTCTCTATTTGTAGATCGTGACTGATGACTTTGCCTTTGGGGCACTGCGGTGACAAGAACTTTGCAAACAGCAGGGCACAAGGCCATGTCCTGCTTCGATACCCTTAGGCCACGCCCACATTCTATGTACCAGGTGTGCGGAGGGCAGTGGTCCATAAAGACTGAAGGGCCTGCCTTGCACAAACCATGGTCAGTATCTATTCCCTGTGTACTTTGTAACATGTGCATATGATCGTGCTCTGTACTCAGTGTATGCAGAACATGCTGAAGGCCAAGTCTAGAAGGTACTGCAGACATTGAAGAACGCATTTTTGTAGCAATGTCCTGCAGTTAATGTGCATAGTAGTTAAAGCATTTAAGTACAAAATCCAAGAGATTAATCGAAAATACCTTTTGTTGAATTGCGGTTTGATTCTCTGCTAAGAACTATACTAATGCTATCTGACATCAATGCGGATGATAGTCAGATCTACTTGTCTGGATCTGGAGACCAGCAAAGACCTCTAGGGGCTGATTTTATAGTTTACGGTGGAGGTAAGTCCCTCGGTATGGCGGAGCACTTTACTTCCTGTATACCGAGGGTCCTCCGCCCACTACATTTGAAGTTGTCCACCAGCCCTACAGACCACTCTAAACATTGGCATGAACCACCGTCATGGTGGTTGCTGTGAATATATTATGAAAGTTGGACGGACGGCTCTGTCAAACATCACGGCCACCTGTCCAACATTTACAATGTATTATCTGTTTCAAAAAGAAACTCCCTCCACAAAAAATGGGCTGTAGAGGGACAATATTGTGCCCGCAGGCCCAATGATTGAAACACATACCCCCCACCTTCCTTCCCTGGGGCTGTCATTCCACCTTAGTGACACCCTGTTTCAGGTATTGAGGAAGTATTGTCTCGCCATTAACATTGGTGGCTTCATTCCATTTCTTGATTGTCCCCGGATTTTCGCTGCTTTTTATGGGCAACCATGGGCTGCGTAAACTGTTGCATTTGCCCAAAGAAACCGATCCATATTTATAGCCCAATCTTCCCATCTCTGTGCCACTGGGCTACCCTTCACCCTAATTATGTCTCGGTTGACCACAATTAACACCACATTACAAAACAATAGTGAATATTTTGCTAAGGATTGGGCCACGACTCCCCAAGTTAACCAAAGCAGTGTTGAGATCCATGCCTTGCCCCACCACCCTTGAGATTGTACTCCCCACCTGTGTCGTAAATGTTATGATTTGTGGGGTGCCCCATAGGGTGTGGATAATGCTCTAGCTTGACAGTAGCCTCTCAAGCATTTGTCATTGTCTGCTTTCCCCCGCGCAGAACACCGTAGACCTGAACACCGTAGACCTGAACGCCTTAGTCCTGAACACCGTAGTCCTGAACACCGTAGTCCTGAACACCTTAGTCCTGAACCCCGTAGACCTGAACACCTTAGTCCTGAACACCGTAGTCCTGAACACTGTAGTCCTCATAAAGAATGCATGGTGCAGTACCTAGAGCTGCACCAGACGGAATCCTGCCCTGATGCCCACCTCGCGTGTGTAATGATATGCTTCACTACACCCCCTCATCTAGGCTCCAGAAATCTCTCTCCAAATTATCTTTCAGTGCTTATGGAGGGAGATGGATATTTGCAATGAGGGTTCTATATTTCTGTGACACTGCATGTTTAACCATGGGGGTTGCTAGCAGCCTATATTCCAGAAGTGTCGTCTCTTCTGCTACCTCCTGGAGTTTATCGCCGCAGCTCATGAGCACATGACGTAGTTGTATGTAACAGATTTGTTGACTATCTGCAAGTTCATACTGATGCTGGCGTTCCGCAAATAAAAAAATCATGTGTGTTCCAAACATCTCTCAGCATAGAGATTCCTAGGATGTCCTACTGTCTCCGTCCCTCCAGGTGTTAGATCTCCACCAAGACATCAGAGTCCAATAGAGGGGTCTCCCACGCCACCTTCCCCTCTCATCCAGTACGTCTCGTCGCCCTCTTCCATATTTCCACCACTAAAACAAATAGAAGGGGTTAATCACACAGCTCTTATTACCGATTCGCCGCAAGTAACCCCCAGGTTCCCATCGATCCACCACCATCACCGATTCTTCATGGGAGGTGAATGCTCACCCATTCACAACCGGCAACTGGACCAACCAGTAGCAAAGCTTCAGGCCGGGAACACAATGCCCCCCTTATACTTGCCCCTAGTCAGGGTGGCCAGTACTTTTCTGGGGGTGCAGACATTCCAAAGCAGCGCACATGTTTCACCATGAACGGAATAAAAGAATAAATTAGGGACCTCATACATCATAATTTGTAGCCCAAGAGAAACTTGGGCAGCATCACTATTTTAGAAAGGGCAGCCCTGCCCAGCAGTGAAATGGGAAGACATCACTCCTATATTCCTCCAGGATTCGCCCCAGGTTCCGATTATAAAATTCTGTTGGGTCCAATGTCACATATGTGCCCAGGTATTTGAATCCAGTCTGAGCAGACACCAGCGGGGTCTCCCAGCCCACCGGTGGCTGCCACAGGGTGACCAGGAATGCCACTGTTTTATGTCAGTTAATCTGGACACCAAGTATATTTCAAATGTATCCAGAACTTCAAGAACTCTTGGTATCAATAATATTGGATCTGCCAGGCACAGTAGCATATCATCTGCATACAAAGAGATTACATACTCTCAGTCTGGATCCCACCACAGACCCCAAATATGGGCATTCATCCTCACTTAACACACCAGTGGCTCCAGAGCCAAAGTAAACAGGAGAGGGGAAAACCCTGCCTAGCCCCTGACCTGATACTTAACGCTCACTTCAAAGCCCCGTTGGCATAGGCCCTGGCCACAGGTCAACTCATAGTAAGTGTATCCAAAACAGAAACTCCAGGCCAATCCCATTTTCCACAATATTGCAAAGAGATAAGGCCACTCCATGGAGATGAATGCCTTCTGAGGTTGTGGCATGTGGACCCGAGGAGCATAAAGCTGGGTCAGGGGCTATTCATTTATCTATAACCTTCAAGAGGAGGTTTGCTAGGACTTTCGCTAAAATATTGACCTCCACATTAAGCAACATAATGGGCCTGTGCAATGTACTGTTGCACTGGTTTACCCTGTTTGCGAATAGGGACTATTGTAGCCACTTTAAGGACCCTATGGACACATTCCTCTTCACGACCTCATGCAAAATGGCATGGAGTAGTCCAATCAGTTTTCAGCTCAGACTTCTAATGTATTCTGGAGGAAAACCATTCGGTCCAGGGGTCTTCCTGCTCTTGAGCTGCCAGATCGCCTCCCTTAATTCTTCTTACCTTCGCTCAAAGATTATCCTCTCTGCAGAGATCCATTAAGCCCAGTGCCGAGGTGAAGTTGTGAAGCCTTCTGTCCCCCTCCTTGAAAGTGTACCCCTGATAATTCTGTCAGCCATTTCCACGGATTTGTAGTACACAGGGCAAGTACCAGAAGGCCACCATACGTTTCTCCCCATTCCAGCCTCCCTTCACTATTGCATAACATCTCAGAGGTCCGCCCATGTCTCCATAACTGACAACAGAAGTGATCTGCACACTAAAATACCAAATCCATGGGAGCCAGAGGTGAAATCAGAGTGGATAAAGACCCTATATCTTCCCTTCCCCAGTAAACCACAACGATTACCGGCTAAATAGGCCTCATGAAAAAGGACAAGATCAGGATTATGTTGGTACAGGAAATGTGACAGCACCCCTCTCTTCATTTTGTTACCAAGAGCATTCACATTCCATGAGAGAATGGAGGGACCTGATCCCTTGATTTAGGATCCCAGGCCGCAAACTTTTAAATACTCACCTACCCAATGCCTAAGGAGTCAGTTGCAAACCTGTTTTAGGGTACCTGCCTTAATGTCTCTCCTTTTTGTCTCTAAATGACGGGAATACAGCAGGGTCTAGTTGGTGTGTTTCAATGATGTGACTCCTGCCTCTGTCAGCACCAGTAGTGTTTTACTGTGCAGCTATGCTGCAAGCGCACTCTACTAGTTACCTCTGTGAACCGAGGTTAGGTCCTGTTCGATGTTGGCCTGATAGTTTTCTCTGCAGTCACAGCCTCTGTGAGCAAACTATCACCTGGGAGGGTATCCTGGCACTGAGCAGGTGTGAGTCTAGCCAAACATAGGGCCTAGTGGAACTACCTTAAAAGCCTGGTCTTCAGCTTCTTATGGAAATCAAGAAATGAGAAGGAGGCTTGTATTTGTAGTGGCAGGTCGTTCCACGGTTTAGGAGCAATGTAGGTGAATGCTCGACCTCCAGATCCTGTCGTCCATATGCGGGGAATGTGTGCAACTAGAAATACAGATGAGTAGAGGTGTCTGTAAGGTTTGTGAAAGTAGATGCTATTGTTGTAGTATGCTGGGCCTATGTTATGTAGTACCTTGAAAGTGTGGCTGAGGAGTTTGAATTGTGCTTGTTTATGGGAAAGCCAGTGGTGAACCCTCAGGTGTGGTGTGATGTGAGTGCGGAATGGGAGGTTAAGAGTGATTCTGGCCGCTGAGTTCTCAATGGTTTGCAGCCTTCTGACAAGTTTTTTGTTGATCCCAGCGCATAGGGTATTCCAGTAATCCAACTTGCTTGTGACCAGGGCATGTGTGATGTTTTTCTGAGTACTGATTGGGAGCCATTTAAAAATCTTCCTCAGCATCTTAAGGGTATATAAGCATGAGGGAGGCAGTGACAGCGTTGATGTGGGCAGTCATGTTGGGTTTGCTGAGGATGACGACCCTGAGATTCTTGGCGTGGGTGGTTGGGGTGGTTGTCAGTCCTATCCCTGTTGGCCACCATGTGGTGTCCCACAGTGAAGTGATCTTTCCAAAGAATATAATTTCGGTCTTGTCAGTGTTCAGCTTCAGACAATTGGTCTTCATCCAGTGGGTATTTTCAGTCATGCAGGCATTGAACACAATCTGGGCACTGGTCGTCTTGTCCATGAAGTAGAGAATGAGTTGCATGCCATCTGCGTAGGAGAGGACATCGATGTTGTGAGAGCGGAGTATGCTGGCTAGAGCGATTATGTATGTGTTGAAAAGGGTCAAGGTCATGGAGCATTCTTGAAGAACCCCACAGTTGAGGTAATAGGCATCCAAGATGTATGCTGCCAGGCTGACTGACTGAGTCCTTCCAGCCAGGAAGGAGCAGATCCATGGGAGTAGGTGTCCTTGAAATCCAATGACTTGTAGGCATTGGATGAGGATGAGGTGGGAGACTATGTCAAATGCTACGGAGAGGTCCAGGAGAATGAGGGCCACTGTGTTTCCTCAGCCCAGAGTCAAGTGGATGTCATCCATGTCAGAGATGAGGGCAGTTTCTGTAACTACGGTTGCATCTGAAACCAGACTGAGTAGTATTAAGAGGTTAACGATTGTTGAGGTATTCGGTGAGGTGTCTGTTTATGATTTTCCCTAAGAGACAGCTGAGTTCATTTGCATCTATCCCTGCATATTGAGAACAACAACTTACTCAAGTCCATCCAATCAGGCTTTAGACTGACCTTGAGCACCAAGACCGTGTTGATTGCTGTCACCAATGATATTTCAATGGTCTTGCATCCTGTGGGATTTGTGACCCTCATACTTTTTTTTATCTGTTGGCTGCTTTCAACACAGTCTCTCATACCATCCTCCTGGATAAGATCTATCTGCCCTGTCTTCAGGACAAGATTCATACCTGGTTCAGTTCCTTTTTGAGTTCCAGGACACAGGCTATCTTACCTTCACATTCTGTTCCTCTTTCTAGGCTTTGGGATGTGGAATACTGCAGGGGTCTGCTCTCAGCCCCACCCTCGTAAATCTGTATGCGGCTCCTTTGGCCTATCGGATCACATCTTTCAGCTTCCAATTTTGTGCCTATGCTGATGGTACATAGCTAATCCTGTGTCCGGATGTTGAGCTTTACTCTGCCCAAGATCGTTTCAAAGGCTGAATCATCGTGGTCACTGACTGGATGAATATCAATTTACTACAACTTAAGTGTGATAAAACGGAAGTCCTAGTATTTGGAAACCTATCTTGCTGGTCTTCAACTTGGTGGCCTCACTATCATGGGGCTTTTTCTTGCCCCTGCTCTAATGTTCATAGTCTGGGAGTCATCTTTGACGTCAATTTGTCCTTTGATGTCCACATTCAGAAGGTTATTTCCACTTGTTTCCTTATTATGAAAGTCTTACAGAAAATCCTGCAATTTGTTCTTGAAGCCTTCAGGCTAAATGTGATCCAATATCTGATTATAAGCAGATTTGATTATTGTAATGCTCTGTTTGTGGGTCTCCTCCTTTACCTGATTCATAGGCTACAAGTGATCCAGAATGCAGTGGTGACATTAGTACTGAATATGGAATGAAATTGCATTTATATAGTGAGCAAATACCCAGAGGGTCAAGGCTCTATATACCTCAATACTCAATACTGAATTCTGCCATTCGGGCACGAAGCAGAGTTCTTTTTTCCGTCTGCGTGCTCGAGTTCTCTTTTGGCTTTCAACCGCGAGTGCCAAGAGTCTCGGGCTGCTTGCAAGCGTGTGTGAGACTTCTCACACCGCTAGCGAACTCCCTGGAGATTTCGCGCTCACTCGCACGGCTTCCGGCCACGAAGGCACCTATCTAGTATTCTTAGTGCCGATCGCGATCTCAGACGGAACGGTCGTGCAGCTTTTCTGCTTGAGAATGTAGCTGGTCGTTGGAGTTGGTTTTATGTGTGCGAGAAGCCATTTTTTAAAACTTCTTTTTTAAAACAGGAAGGAAGTGCCTCAGACACTCCAACTTCCTGTTCCTGTCCAGCAGGCTCCTCCCAGTGCTTTGTCCCTCTCCTGGTCACTTTTCATTGGGATATGGATCTGGAAGGATCGCTCTCCTTGTCTGCTGCGTATACACCATTGGATTTAATGACTTGTTTTTGAGATATCACAAGCTGGTGTATAAGGGTGTTGTTTGTTTGATTGGGGGCATGCACCGGAATGTATTTGTACTTTTATTCTATTTTTAAAATTTATTGTGGTGGGTGGCCTGCAGTTTTAGTAGGGGCCTAGTTATTTTTTTGCATTAAATTTTTCTTATTTTGTGAAGAAAAAATGTTGCACAGTTTACAAAATTTTCTCTGTGTTTTTTATTAAATTTGCAATATTGATTTAATTCACTTTGTGGTCTAGTCTGCCAATGGGCCTTCCAGCCAGTAGGCCCTGTACTATTCATGGGTGCATAAAACAACTGTTTCTCGGGAGTCTGTTGAATTGAAACATCATTTAGGCCATGGATCACATTGGATTAAAATGCAAACTGTGTTTTTTTAGTGGTATTTCACTTTTTTTCCAGCAAACAGTGTATAGGTGAGGTAATAGCTTTGGAGGATGTGTGTTGTTGTAAATATTTTTAGCCCTGTTAATTTTCGCTTTTGGCATTTTTGCTGTGCTGTGTTCTCTGTGTTAATATGCCTCCTTTGTCTTGCCAGTGTGTGTGTGTGTGTTTGCCATAGGCCACCATTTGCCTTTGTTGTTCCCCATGCCATGTGGGAAGGGGCCATTTTGTAAAGTTAGTGTCCACCATAGGCCTGCAAGTGTTCTTTGCTTTCCTGGCCTCCTGCTTGTTGTTGTTACCATGTGGCTGGCTGCCATTTTGTGTAGCCAGCCAGTGTGCTTTCACCATAGGCTTGCATGTCATCTTTGTTTGTGGCCATGCCTTCTTGCTGGTTGTTCTTGTTCTGACCATGTGAATAGAGGCTATTTTATGTAGTCAGCCAGTGTGCTTTCCCCATATGCCTGCATGTCTTCTCTGTTTGTGGCCATGCCTCCTTGCTGGTTGTTGTTGTTCTGACCATGTGGATGGCCGCCATTTTGTGTAGCCAGCTAGTGTGCTTTGCCATAGGCCTGCATGTCTTTCTTGGTTGTGCCATGCCTCCTTGCTCAGTGTTAGTTGTTGTTGATGACCATGTGGCACTGGCTGGCAGCTATTTTGTGCATCCAGCCCGTGTGGCCCTTTGCCATAGGCTTGCATGGATGGTTGACAAAGATAGCCGTTTAATAAACTAATATGCTTTTTGAATTTTACATTTTTTTTGTTTTATTTTTTATTTTAATTTATTGAATTTCACATTTTTGTAAAACAAATAGTATTAAAAAGTTTTTAAATTTTTTAATTTCCATTTCTTAGTTGTATTCTTTTATTTACATTTTTTAAATTGTAATTTTTAATTTTTTTAATAAAATTGTTTTTAGTTAACTTTTTTTTATTTTGATCTAAAAAATGTTTGTTCCATTTTTCTAACATCTGGCATCAACCCCATGACTGAAATAGGTGCACTGCACAGCAGCATTCATTGTCTAACGATTATTCCGTTGACAATTGCACCTCCCTGAGTGCCAAATCCCAACTTGAAGCACATAAAGCAAAAAGTTATATCTGATGTTGTTGGTGCTCTTTCTGATCCTTCCTGAGTGTACTGCACACAATGATAGTTTATGTTGGTGTGGTTTCACAAATGGATAGTTAGACTGTATTATTGCTAAGTAACCACACAAATTGATATTGTTTGTTTGTACTACTACTTGAACTGCAACAATGCCACGTTTCACTGATGTTCTTCTTGCTTGTTTGCTTTTAGGTGCACAAGAGAAGAGACATCACCCACAGTTATGCCGGACAGAAGGCATGTGCACAACATGACGCCCGACTGACTATGCAACACGGTCATCTCTTCAGTTTGTTGTGAAGCTAAATGCAACTGCCAACTGCCAGCTCAAAAATGGCCCCAAAGAAAGGTGCTGCCAAGAAAGTGGCAAATGGGGAGGAGAAGAAGCAGATTTCCACCATTGGAGTGCCAACCATAACCTTTTTCAGGAAAGTTGTGCTTGCCGCACTGGCCTCCGGTGAGCAAGCTGAGAGCAGCACTCCTGCATCAACAGCACCACCCCCCCAACCTAAGCCCAGGACCATGTCTGTCTGTGAGGCAGCCAGTGCAATCATGTCGATGCCGACGAGTAGTGATGTTGAATTGGATTTGTCCCTGTCGCAAAGTAGTACACAATCGTTTCAGGAAACACAGCCAAGTGGACAGCAGCCGCAGCCAGTAATATTACATTTGCCCGATGTTGGAGCAGAACAGGAGGTTGAGCTTGTTTCCGAGCAAGAAGTTGACCCTCCTCTTTTTAGAATCATTGGCTGCCAGATCTCCAGCAAGAAAAAAGAAGGGTACTACTGCACCATCTTCTCAAAGCACCACTTCTGATGATGATGATAGGGACATGGAGTGGACCTTGACAGAGACCAGGAGACAACAGGAGAGGCAAGGGAAAAGAAAAGTTCCAGAAAGACTTAGACTTATGGAAGGGGGTGAAGAGGAGGATGACGATGATGAGGTAGTCATGGTTCAAGGTGACACAGAGGAATCTGACACTGCTATTTAACCTAATCCGAGGTATGTGTCACAGGTAGCACCGCCAACAGCTCCCATATTTGCAAAGCCCCAGCTGAGACCTACACCAACCCGTGCCTCAGGAGAAGCAGAGAGCCAATCGACGACATGCCCACCTATCTCCAGTTATTCTCCAGTCATTGGCAGTGGCAAAGTAAAAAAGTACACCTCCCCAGTTTGGGACTTTTTTGCAGTTAGCAAAGAAGGAGAGCACATTGCAGTATGCACCATTTGCCACCCAAATGTTCGTCGAGGTAAGCCTGGTACACATTATGGCACTGGAGGCCAGACAACCCGTATGAAAAAACACCACACAATCATCAAGTTGGAGGAACACCTTAAAAAAATTGCTGAACATGGTCGTGGTGGTGTGGAGAGCCGTGGAACATCAGCTACAAGTCCAATCATGGTGGATGGAAGGTGATGATGAGGAAGAAGAGGGTGATATCTTCACGCAAAGCAGCCCTGTCCCCAGCAGTGTGCCAGCAGATTCACACACATCAGTGACTTCACAATGGCACAAGAAGACTCAGAGTGAGATGGAGATAATACGGCATACAGTGAATGCCCCACCACCATGTCGCACATTGAATCTACCACTAGCATCTGCTTCTCAAGAGACACCTGTGTCAGTGCCCCAAGAAAAGAAGAAAATCCAGGCTACTATTACGGGCATGTCTAGGCAGGAGGGGCCCTACGAGCAAAACCACCCAACCGCACGTTTGTATAACGGGAAGCTGGCAAAAATGCTAGCGCTGGACCTCCTACCTTTTTCTTTTGTTGAAGAGATGGGATTCTTAGAATTTGTGGCAGCCATCTGTCCAAAATGGGAAGTACCAAGTAGGACCTATTTTGCCAGAGTGGCTGTTTCAGCGCTGCGATACCAAAGGGGATGATGGACGGAGCATTGGAGCAAATCAAACACTCACCCCCAGTCAACTGATCTGGGTTTAATCCATCATCATTCTTTAGCTCACTCCACCACCCCAGTTCAGACATGGCCATATGCAAATCAGTCTGACCCTGTGCCTCATGGGAACAGTCCAGCTGTTGGATGATGGATTAAACCCAGAACAGTTGACTGGGGGTGAGTGTTTGATTTGCTCTAACGCTCCATCCATCATCCCCTTTGGTATCGCTTTGTTCGCCCTAAGTTGGCAGGGTATGCCCAGACGTGGGTCCCTTGCTCACTTTGCCACTGGATTCAAGATAGCCTGGCTGATGAGGGTTTTGAACCCGAAACCGGTCCTAGGATGCTTGTTTCCGGTCCAGGGAATACATGGCTTGGCAGCTCGGGCTGGACTGTTCCCATGAGGCACAGGGTCAGACTGATTTGCATATGGCCATGTCTGAACTGGGGTGGTGGAGTGAGCTAAAGAATGATGATGGATTAAACCCAGATCAGTTGACTGGGGGTGAGTGTTTGATTTGCTCTAACGCTCCGTCCATCATCCCCTTTGGTATCGCTTTGTTCGCCCTAAGTTGGCAGGGTATGCCCAGACGTGGGTCCCTTGCTCACTTTGCCACTGGATTCAAGATAGCCTGGCTGATGAGGGTTTTGATCCCGAAACCGGTCCCAGGATGCTTGTTTCCGGTCCAGGGAATACATGGCTTGGCAGTTCGGCTGGACTGTTCCCATGAGGCACAGGGTCAGACTGATTTGCATATGGCCATGTCTGAACTGGGGTGGTGGAGTGAGCTAAAGAATGATGATGGATTAAACCCAGATCAGTTGACTGGGGGTGAGTGTTTGATTTGCTCTAACGCTCTGTCCATCATCCCCTTTGGTATCGCTTTGTTCACCCCTAAGTTGGCAGGGTATGCCCAGACGTGGGTCCCTTGCTCACTTTGCCACTGGATTCAAGATAGCCTGGCTGATGAGGGCTTTGAACCCGAAACCGGTCCCAGGATGCTTGTTTCCGGTCCAGGGAATACATGGCTTGGCAGTTCGGGCTGGACTGTTCCCATGAGGCACAGGGTCAGACTGATTTGCATATGGCCATGTCTGAACTGGGGTGGTGGAGTGAGCTAAAGAATGATGATGGATTAAACCCAGATCAGTTGACTGGGGGTGAGTGTTTGATTTGCTCTAACGCTCCGTCCATCATCCCCTTTGGTATCGCTTTGTTCGCCCTAAGTTGGCATGGTATGCCCAGACGTGGGTCCCTTGCTCACTTTGCCACTGGATTCAAGATAGCCTGGCTGATGAGGGTTTTGAACCCGAAACCGGTCCCAGGATGCTTGTTTCCGGTCCAGGGAATACATGGCTTGGCAGTTCGGGCTGGACTGTTCCCATGAGGCATGGGTCAGACTGATTTGCATATGGCCATGTCTGAACTGGGGTGGTGGAGTGAGCTAAAGAATGATGATGGATTAAACCCAGATCAGTTGACTGGGGGTGAGTGTTTGATTTGCTCTAACGCTCCGTCCATCATCCCCTTTGGTATCGCTTTGTTTCAGCGCTGCACCACAATGTGCTGCAGTTGGTGGACAAGCTTTGCGGCAAAGTGCTGTTCACACCATCCACCTGATGACAGACATGTGGACCAGTTGTCAGGTGACTGATTACTTGTGCATCACTGCACACTGGATCTCTTTTGCAGGAGTAAAGCAAAAGATATCTTCAGGTCTTGGCCCTGAGGAAATTTTTAAGAGCAGTCGGTGGCATGCAACAGTGGCCATGTTCATGATGGAGAAATCACATACAGCTGTAAACATCTTGTAGGAATTTAACAACAAGGTGTATGAATGGCTGCGACCCAGAGGTCTTAGAACTGGATTTGTTGCCACAGACAATGGCAGTAACATAGTCAAGGCCATATCAGACGGACGCTATTTCAGGGTCCTGTGTTTGGCCCATTGCATCAATCTGGTGGTGCAAGACTTCCTCAAAAAGGAAGACATAGTCAGCAACATACTGACCACCTTCAGAAGAATCTGCACTCATTTCAGCCATTCTTTTAAAGCCCGGAAGCAGTTGTGGATTATTCAGCATAATACTAGAGCAAGCCCTGAAACAGGGGGTGCTAATACGTTGGAATTACGTTTTACATGATGCAACGTCTGTTTGAGCAGTACAAACAGATCAATGACTATGTAATTCAAAGAGGAGGGGGTGCTGTTGGGAAAGCTATGACCATGTATGCAGACAAATGGGGCCTAGTCAAATGCTTGACACAGATGCTACTTCCCTTTTGAGTTTTTCACACGGGAAGTTAGCAAGGAGGACAATACGATGGGCAAAGTTATCCCGTTGTTGTATCTCCTACAAGACCAGGTAAAGAAGGTGTCTGAAATGTTCATCCCAGCAGATGTGAATGAAAACACAGAAGAGCATGCCTTGGTTGAGACCTTAGTCCTTCGCTTGGCTTCTACAGTACATCTGTGCCACACTATTTGATCCATGGTACAAAACAATTCTGCCCACTTTCATTCCTTTTTTGCAAAGGGATGTTTTAAAATACAAGCGGTGAATTGTAGAGCAAGCTGGAGACTTGGATGAAGAATGTCTGGAACTTCGAGTCCCACCCCACAGTTCTGGGGTGCCGCCTTCAACTTCCAGTGTGGGCAGTCTTGTCTCACAGCAGCCAACAACACCATCAACCAGAACACCGGCAACAACAGCAACAGAAGGACCGGACCTAACCTCTGCATTGTATTGGTTTCAATTGGCAGGGCTCAAGTCTAGTGCAGAGGCGATGGCATAACAGGTTGAGCAAGTGGCAGCACCAATGATAATCCACAGGATGTTCCAGGAGTATCTGGATGAACCAAAAGAGGTCTATGTGGATCAAAATCCATTGATGTATTGCTATGGGAAGATGAGCTAATGGCCAGAGCTCAGCAGGCGGGCAATAAAGTATCTGGCTTGTCCTGATGCCAGTGTGTCTGCTGAACATGTGTTCAGTGCAGCTGGTGCGGTTGTCACAGTGGGAAGGACCAGTGTCTTGTCTCAAAACTGGAAGAGATTGACTATGATCAAAATTAACCAACATTTTATACCACACAATTACACCGTTCCTGAAACAGCAACACAGGAGGGGGAGGAGGGTCATTGATCTGAAATTGAATCAAATGTGTTAGCTGACCAACTTTTGGGTGAACCACCTGAGTTTGAAGATTAACTCTACTTCCCGGACTAAGTATGCCAGTGCCCCCATGGAACTTTAAAATTTTTCTCGTTCAACTTAGTTCTTTCTTTGCAAAAAAATGATTCGCTAGAGGAACATTATTATTTTTGTTTCAGATTTATGCTGCCCCATCTTTTTTATTAGTCACATATATATTTCCGGATTGCAGTTGGACCAGTGTGCATTGAAGAAGCCTCCACAATTCCTTCATGACATTGGGGACAATGCGTGCCCCCCTCGCATGCCTATTGCCTAATGCCTATCCCTTTTTGCATCACTTAGCACTAGAAGGTCTGCACCATAAAATCATTTATTATCTATAAGACTGACTGCCAATATCAAATTCCAATGTGTTGCCTGCATCAAAGATGATTGAGTACCTAATACCTAAACTACCTGTGCTTGGATTGGAAGAGATAACTTCAACTATTGCAACAGTGCATGACTGATTGTGTGAGTGATAATTTAAGTTGATTGATGATTCATGTGGTGGCAGACAGTGAGGGAGGGTGTTAAACTAATGTGGGAACTTGCCTGAGATAACTGATATGAAATATTTTGGGCCTGAGGGGTGGGCGATCATTTTTTTCCCTGGAGGTGATTGGCCTTCACAAACTTACTTAACAAAAATGAATTAACCTGTATGGTCCGGTCCTATGAGCCTTCTGTTTTTTTCATCATCTAGGATGGCTGCCCCAGACAATCGTTTTATTTACACGACTGCCAATTTCCAATCTGTTGCTTGCATTAAAGGGGAGAAAGTGTGCCTACCACTGTGCTTGGAGTGAAACAGGTAACCATTGCACCAATAAGTGATCAGATTATTGAGTGACTTCAGTGATGATTGATGTGGAGGCTGACAGTGAGGGAGGGTGTGCTGCACTGTTATATGGGAAATTTCTTGAGATGATTATTGATTTGCATTCTTTGGGGCTTGAGTGATGGGTGCTTATTTTTTTCCTGTAGGTGATCAGCCCTTTCACACTTAGCCAGATTTAATTGTAGGGTGTTCTCCTTTTTTCTGGTTCTTCAGAGACCAGAACAGTCACTTTAGTTAACAAACAAAAACCTATGCAAAATACTGCAATTCTGTTTCTCTACTTGTTCTTCAGCAGCAGTGCACTCCATGTCTATCTTGCTCGAGTCATCATCATTCATGATGATGAGGACTGGTCTGAAATGGCGTTACTTGGAGTCAGGAGGAGGATCATGAAAGAACTCAGGGCGTGAGCTGCAGAACTACCTCATCAACAGCTAGAAGAAAGAAGTTATCGAGTATCGACTTCCGTTCAAAGGTAAACAAGAATCTGAGGCCTAGTACTCAGCTATGTGGAGTAGAGAGAGGTGCATTTGTGAAATGCTGCTCTGTGTGTGTGTGTGTTGGACTTGTGGCAAAAGTGAAACTCTGAGTCTCCCTCTTGTTTTTTTTGGTCTTCCTCTGAGGCTTCTTGATACACTCCTCATGAAGCTTAGCTTCCTTCTGTCCTTCTCCTTGACTTTAAAATACAGTTTCTCTTTTACAAGCGCAGGCCTTCTTCTAGTCTCCTTCACGAATGAAAGGCGAAAGCTGGCTGAGCACAACAACACTCCTGCTTACCTACTGGACCAGTGCAGACAGGCACCAAAGACTGGACATTCCCATGGAGAATGCAAATGCACCACCCAATTTAGCAATACAGTATCATTTTTCTTTTAACAATCATATTAACTAAGTAAAGTGGGTGGGTGGGTTCACTCCCCAACCTAGAAGACAGAACATTTAGATATCTGATAACTTGGGTCTCGGGGCAGAGGGACTGTTTGCAATGCATTTATCTGTACTCTGTCATACTTATTCATTTGTTTCCTTCTAACAACAGATTGACGGCTAATGATGTGCTGCTGCTTATTGCCCAGATGAATGTTGTCCTAGTGTTGTATGTTTGTCTTTGTCAAAACTTTCCCCAAATCCCCTTACCCATCCATTCACCAAACCCCTTACTCTCTTTCCCCGAGCTGTGTGATTTATTGAGGTGTGGCTTAAATTACACCATCAATGGATCACACACCTGGTGGGGAGGATGTGTTGAAAGTAACACCATCTTACTGGAGAATCTTCTAAGTAGTAACCCACACCAGCCCATTACCAACCCACGCATTAAAAATGATCCATATTTTAGATATAGTATGAAGAACATCAGTCGTCAGCATCATCATTTAGGCCTTCTGTTGCGTAACCGTAAACGCCTAACCTAAGCTTGCCCACTCCAGACTTTGAGTCCATTTTTTATAACTTGAGGATTTCACAAATAATACTGCTAGCTCCACATTAGCCAACATTTACTAATATTGCTATTTTTTCTATTTTAGCACAATCAGGCATTCTCATTGCACCATCACGTAGTACTCAGGTGGCATCAATTGTTTGTAAATCTTTGATAAACATATAACCCACTAACTCAGTCTTTCTACTTCCATTTAGTTGCCTACGATGGATAATCAATCAATCATTGAGATCAATCCTACAGTTGGAGCTCACCTGGGTGGAACTGGAAGTGGGACATCACTTGCGAAGTTGTGATGTATATTCAGGTAAGACAACTAGTATGGATGAAATTTAACTTGGTAAGAAAGTAACTAATTGCTACTGTTGTTTATCTAGATAGTTGTACACAATATAGGTAATCATGGCAGCTTTAAAGGTCATCATGGCAGCATTCCCCATAATGGGCAAGATAGTTAGAGAAGTATAAGTCTAGACTCTATAACTAAGTTCTACGCCCTCTCTTGAGTTACAAGCACATAAACAGGCAGCATAAAACTACTTGAAGGCAGCAGTGCGAAGTAAAAGTATAAGAAACTACTTCAGGCATAAATTTAGATTGAATAAAATAGTTTTCCCCTTTATTTGTTTACAAAGAAACCCACCCTCTCCACCCAAACAACATGCCCATCCCTCTCCTCAAACAAAACTGACCCAAGCCCCAAAACTCAAAATATCCAATAAAGTCTCTCCAGTCCCAACTTCCTTCCCACCCTCTCCACCCAGCCCCGACAAAAAATAAATCCCTCCCACCTAAAAATGTTTTTTAAAAAGGGCTAGAAGAGAGCATTATGAATGTTGGTCCGGGGCTGGTCCAGGCTCTGCTCCATCATGGTGAGCCGGCCCTTCATAGTATCCAGCCGCTGCAGGATGCGGTGCAGCAATGACCTGTTGTTGTTTTTTTTTTTTTTTTTAAGTTTTTAAAACCTTTATTGGTAGCTGAAGAAGTTTTACACAGTAAAATGCCTACATCTCCAAGTGGGCCGGCATAACGAGGCAGCGTGCACAGATTCACCACCGATGTTCAAGGGGTAACACAGCATGTCGCCTACAACCACATCGGGCCGGCCGCGTTAGAGGGAATGAGGAGCTTCCAGGGATCAGATACTTCACTGTGCGCATTTGATTCAAATCAACAACTTTGTGAAACAAAGAAAGAACAAATAGAAAGATCCATTCCGCTCACGCGTTACATGTATAGGAACCAAGGTGTAGTGAATGTGTCGTATCTTGTATTAGGGACCTGGGGGTTGTGCGCCTGAGTGGCCCAGTGTCTGTCATGCAGGGTGTGTGTCATCCTACACGGAGGATCGCCCTCCACCGTTTTTCTCATGTTGCAGGGGTGGGAGGGGGAGGGTCAGTGGTGTCTGCGTCATCAGTGTGTTCTAACAAGTATATCTGCAGAGGTGCCCAGATCTCTCGTGGCCGGGAGGAGGGGGGTAGAAGTTCCGCATAGAGGTGTAGTTGTTCTTGGCAGTAGATGAGGTCTCGGACCCAGACCTTAAATTTCGGCGCCCTCCCTCTACCCCATCTGCAGGCCACCCGTCTCTTAGCGAGGAGGAGTGCAAGGGATGTGTATTTTCGTATTTTAGCAGCTAGAGGTGCAGTGTAGCCCAGAAGTGCAGTCAGGGGGTCGTCTGTAATATGTAGGCCCGTCATTTGGTCTAGTGCTATGAAGACCTCTTTCCAGAACTGACGAATAGGGGGGCAATACCAGGCTAAGTGTTGAAAATCGGCTGCCTCGCCGCCACATCTATCACATCTGTCGTTATCTCGGAGGCGTAGACGGTATAAGCGTGCCGGTGTGTAATAGAGGCGGTGGACAAATTTATAATGGAGGATACGGAATTTGCTATTAGCCGATATTTCTCCTGTTTGTCTGCAACAGAAGGTCCACTGGTCTTCAGTTAGTGGACGTCCCAGTTCTGTTTCCCATCTGGCCTTGGCCAGAGGGGGTTCATAGTTTCTATCTTTCTGCACCGTGCGGTACAATAGTGATATGACATGGGAAGGGACGGCTTGCTGCAGTAGGGCGTGCAGGGGGGACAGAATGGGAGGTTCCAGAGAGAAATCAGATGTGAGGGCCCTCACATCTTGACGCAGTCTGACATAATAAAATCTCTCCAGAAAGGAGGGGGATGTGGAGCCAAAAAATTCCTCGCTTGTGTGGAATTTGTTCTTTTCGTACAGTTGTCCCCAAGTTCGTATGGACAGCTTACGAAGGAGTTTGCGGCATCCTCCCTCTTGCGTGACTGGAATGTCATGCCTGCTGGCGAGGGGCAGAAGGGGGGAATAGAGCAATGTGGTGCGTGTAAGGTTCGCTATGTCGCGCCATGCGCTGGTGGTGCATTGGACGGTGGTGGAGGCGAGACGCCGCAGGACCGCAGGGGTACTCAGATACGCGGTGCAGGGGTGGGGTTCATATATCCATCTTCAATTGCCAGATGTGGCATATAGGGGGTGGGTGTATCCAATATGTGGCAAAGTGGGCTTGGGCGCAGGTAAAGTACAGCTCCAGATCTGGTACTTCAAACCCCCGTCGCTGAAGGGTCGCGTGAGAACATCCCAGCATAGCCGAGCCTGCCTACCCCCCAGGTGAGCCTAATAATTTGGCTCTTGATGGTCGAAAAGAAGTGGCGGCCAGGGGCATAGGGAATATTTACGAACAAGTATAATAGCTTGGGCAGTATTACCATTTTGATAAGGGCAGCTCTACCTGCCATAGACAGTGGCATCGCAATCCACCGTGTGATTTTATCCGTCAGTGAACTTAGTGCGCGACCATAGTTGGCTTTTATTAGGTCTTCCCGGTTGCGGGAGATTACTATGCCTAGGTAAGTGAGTGTGTCGTCGCACCATTTGAGGGGGTAGGCTGGTATAAATCTAGGGGTAGAGTCAGTGAGGGGGTAGATTTGAGACTTTCCCCAGTTAATATTTACCCCGGATAGATGTCCAAAGAAGATGAACAATCTGAGGATGGGGTTTAGACTTTCTGCTGGGTTACGCAAGTAGAGGGTGATATCATCTGCGTATAGGGAGATTAGAATTTGACGCTGCGGGTAAATGATAGCATAGTCCCGGAAGTGTTGGCGTATTTTGGCGGCCAGTGGTTCGACCGCTAAGGTGAACAGGAGGGGAGACAGGGGGCATCCCTGTCTGGTGCCTCTGGCTATAGTGAAAGCAGTTGAGCGTTTGCCATTAATCAATACTGTGGTGTGTAAATCTCTGTATAATAAGTTTATCCAGGCAAGAAATGGGAGAGGGAAGCCCATGCGCTGTAAGACAAAGGCGAGATAGTCCCACTCCAAAGAATCAAACGCCTTAGTGGCGTCTAGAAAAATAGCAGCAGCGTTGGTATCAGGGTCTATATCATGGAGGAGAGCGAAGAGGGTGCGCAAATTGTGGGTAGTGCTCCTAGTCAGCACAAACCCCGACTGATCTGGAAGGACCAGGGCAGGCATGAGGGGACTGATGCGGTTGGCGATTAATTTGGCTAAAATCTTGGCGTCCACATTGATGAGGGACAAGGGCCTATACGAATCCACCTGCGATGTCGGTTTTCCTGGCTTGGGCAGGGATATAATGAGCGCTTCTCGCATTGATTGAGGGAGAATGCCCGTCTCTCGTGCTTCTTCAAGCACATGGCGCAGGACAGGAATAAGGAGATGTCGAAACATCTTATAGAATTCGGCCGGGAGGCCATCCGGTCCCGGAGCCTTGCCTGATTGCAATTGCATTATTGCCGCAGTCATCTCCTCATCTTCGTGGTGCGCAAGGAGGGACTCTCTCTGTCCATCCCCCAGCCAGGCTATGGCGGTGTCTTCAAAGAATGGGGCGAAGTCTACTGGTTGTTTTCTGTGCGTCTTATAAAGGTGTTTGTAAAATTTGTAAAAAGTGTCCACTATCTCTGAGTTGTCTCTTTGGATCTGACCATCCTCGTCCTCTATCTCCAGCACAGTATTGGCGAATCGGGGGGGGCGGACCATCGAGGCCAGCGCCTTTCCCGGTCTCTCCCCCTCTCCGTATCGGCGCGCTTGATGATATTTCCCCCTGAATCTACACTCCCTTTCCGCTGTTTCTTGATAGTCAGTAAGAAGTTCGCGGAGGCGCGCCTTCTGCTCAGGAGTGGGTTTGGTTTCTAGGGTTAGCTCCACTTGCTTGAGGTTTTGTTCTATTTTTTGCAGTGTGTTTCGAATGTCTTTTAATATTTCGCCACTTTTGGCTATGCAGACGCCCCGTATAGTGACCTTAAAGGCTTCCCACACCGTTGAGTATTGCGTAACTGAGTTGTCATTTCGAGGGAAAAAATCAGTTATTTCTTGCTCAATTTCACTCTTGAACACAGGGTCTAGCAATGACTGGGGGTTGAGCCGCCAGGAGATATAAGGTGGTTCAGCCTGAGGAGGTGTAAGAGAAAGGAGGACGGGCGAGTGGTCTGAGTATGTTCGGGGAAGGTGAGATGCATGTGTCAGCCAAGTTGCTAACCCCCTATCCAAGAGCCAGGTATCTATACGGGACCAGGAGGAGTGGACGGTGGAGTAGCATGTCCCCTCCCGGGTTTGTGGGTGGAGCGTTCTCCAGGCGTCTGTAAGACCATTGTCCTCCATGATGCTTCGGAGGGTCGCCTGCGCTGTAGTGTAATGTCTGGTCTGTGGGTGTGATCTGTCTAGGGCTGGATTGACAGTCACGTTGAAGTCCCCTCCCATATCAAGTGTGTGGAGCCAATGTCCATGATTTTGTCCCATAGGATGCGGAAAAATTCCGGGTCGTCAGTGTTGGGCCCAAAGCATGAGACAAGCGTAATGGATTGCGCGGACAGCCTCCCCCATAGGATGCTGTATCTACCTTGTGGATCCCCGTAGGAGCCAATAGGGGTGTAGGGGAGCGAGCGTTTCACCAAGATGAGGGTGCCTCGGGCATATGAGGAGTAGGATGAAAAGCATTTACTGGTGGCCCACCTGGCCGCAAATGTAGGGGGCGGGGTGGGAGCCAGGTGAGTTTCTTGAAGCATGGTACAGTGGATATTGTGTCGCTCCAGATAGGCAAGTATGTGTCGGCGCTTTCTAGGGTCCCCCAGTCCTCTGATATTCCAGGTCAAGAAGTTATAGTGTAGAGGTCCGGAATGTGTCCCCATTTATTTCATGTTTACTACATGGTGGAGGATCGTCTAGTGTACACTTTTGGTTTACAGTATGAGCAGAACCGTGTGAGGCGGAACAGTGGAACTTTATATAAAAACTTTTCCCAGTCCCTCCCCCTCCCACATCAGCGACCCAATCTCGCCGTGCCCCATCCCTCCCCCTCCCACATTAGAAGATCCATTGCCATCACCCCAACAGGGGGAATGGAATTCAACCATTTAACCATTTACTGTATGAGATGTTTAGGGTTCACCTGTAGGGTGGTCATCAGAGGGCGGACAAGTCCTCCTCGTCGAAGCGATGGTGCTCGGGTGTCAATGTGTAGTGCCATCCCGCTGTTGGTAGAAGAGCGGGTCCGTAGGTATATAAATAGCCTGGATAAGTGTCACCTCCCCTCCCGCCAGAGGGGGGGAGGTATCTGTGCGATGTGATCAGAGAGTTCTGTGTGAGTGGTTGGAGGTCGTTCACAGTGTGTCTCATTCGATATCGGACGTGTTTGCACTGACGGCGGGTCGGTGCGTCGGGGACAGGTGTCCCACAAGTGTTGTGGGCAGAGTTTTGAGAAAGTCCTGGGCGTGCTGCGGATTCGTGAAGAAATGCTGTTTTCCCTGATGCGTGACCTTGAGGCGGGCCGGGAACAACATGGCGTAGGGCATGTTGAGCTGTTGCAGTTTTTTCTTCACCTGTAGGAATTTTCGCCTTTGGTCCTGAACAGCCATGGTGAAGTCAGGATATATTGATATCTCCATGCCTTCATATTGCAGTTGTCTTTTTTCTCTAGAGAGGCGGAGGGCAGCATCTCTGTCACGATAATTGAGCATCCTGGCGATGATGGGCCTAGGAGGCGTTCCAGGGGCTGGTCGATTCGCTAATGAACGGTGCGCACGTTCTACGACTAGTAGTTGTGAAAGGGCGCCTCTCCCGAAAAGTGCAATGAGGAGCTTTTCAACGTATTCCTCCATCTTTCCGGTGGCTGTTGATTCCGATATTCCTAGGATCCTTAGGTTGTTTCTTCTCGAGCGTGATTCCAAATCTTCATTTTTGGCGGCTATCACCTTCAGGACTCTCTCCATCTCAAGGGTGCGGCTGCTGGTAGCATTGGTTGTATCTTCCAAATCTGATATTCGCCGTTCCGCCTCTACGATGCGGTCATCGTGTTTTTCCATTCTATGCGTGAGCCCCTCCAGCCTGGTATTCATGGAGTCCATTTTAGATTCGATGGAGGTTAGGCTCGATTGCATCGCCAGTAGCAGTTCCTTGAGATCCGCTGTCGAAGGAGACGGTGTGTCTTGTTGGTCGTCCTCGGGTTCCGTCTGGGACCGGGTCGATTTGCGGGTATCAAAATTTAATTTCGGCTGCCGCCCGTCCGGCTTCCCCATGACTGCAGAACAGAGGATCAGGGATCGATTGTTTCTCCGTTAGCGGTGTGGGGTGCTGACCCCAACCTGTGGCGCAGGTTGCCCTCTAGGTGTGCTTGATGCCGGCGGCGATCAAGGTGGGCGGCGTGCGGGATAAGCCTCTTCCGTGCATGGGCAGAGTCAACTGAGGCAGGGGGCCAGAGTCGGAGGCCAGTCGCGCCACTTCGGCGCCACCCCACTGCCCTCACCCCTCCCAGTCCAAGGCGGAGGCAGTGGTAAGTATTAGGCGATAAGTGTTAGGTGAAGGAGCGAGGTGTCCGAGTCAGGGGGCTCTCAGGGGTATTGCAACACGCACAGCGCGGGCCTCCAGGGCAGCTCAAGTTCCCATCGTCGGGTACTCTCTGGTGTGTCAGATGTCAGGACCCAGGGCGGCTTCCTCCCGCATATATCTGCTGGCCATTAATTAAGACGCTCTGGTTAGGCCATCTTCGGTGGATCCTACCTTTTCCCTCCTATCCGGCCAGGGCGCCCAGTACGGGGGCCAAAACCTGGTCCGGGATCTCCGAGGCTGGCGCTTATGGGTGAGGGGTAAGACAGTAGGAGCGCAGCCCACAGCTCTGGAGTGCAGCGTCCGCCTGGGGATTTGTTAGCAGGACAGGCCGTCTTTGATAGCAGTGTTTAGGGGAAGTCTTGTGCCGCGATCCCTTCCCTGGCAGGTCCGTGCACAGAATGCCCGGCCCACCCCTACCTCGAGGGCGGCGGCAGAGGCGCCGCAGTCATCGCTCCCGGTCTCTTCAGCGCCGCAGCCGGGCCGCCGGTGGTGTTCTCCAGGGGGGGGCACTCACCCTCCGTCCTCGCCGCCGGTCCGAAGCAGGCTCCACGGGTCAATCCTACCGGTGATCACGCAGCTGCGGGCCGGGGGCAGGCAGCTTTCTGTTCCCCCGTCCCCGTATCGGCATTGTTCTGGCCCCAGAGGTGGTGCCCCGGCCGCCCGCCGCGGCGTTCCAGGCAAGCGCAGCAGTGCAGCAGCCCGCAGTGGAGGCCGCCGATCTTCTCTCTCTCCAGGGGCGGCGGCAGCCTCCCTATCCGGCGGTATCGCGGGGTCTGTTAGGGCAGTGACAGCGTCTGTTTGGCCGTCGGAGGTCAGCTACCACTCCGCTCGTGCAGTCGGCGTCTACCAACGCACGGGTTCAGCGGGGCTCAGTCCCGTCCCCGGGAGCGCCGGTCCGCCATTTTGTCCGCTCCGTCGGATCGATGACGGGGCCGCTTAAGTGCTCGTCCGAGCCGATATATC
The DNA here is from genome assembly GCA_963921515.1 of Calotriton arnoldi. Lineage (NCBI taxonomy): Eukaryota > Metazoa > Chordata > Amphibia > Caudata > Salamandridae > Calotriton > Calotriton arnoldi. The sequence continues at coordinate 66,729 of CAWUFW010017070.1, forward strand.
AGCCCCTGGGCAGTGCAGACTATTCCCTGATGGATCGGCTCTCCAATGCTGTCGTTTTTGATCAAGTAATGCAGAAGATGACTAGGATAATAAGAGAATATCGGCCCGAGCTGCAAGAGCCTCACGGAGGTGCGGCCATCTTGCTTGGCGCCCTCTAGTGCCGCCAACAATGGCCTGTTGTTAGTGTGAAGAGGGGTGGCAGCAGTTGGCTGGCAGCGGCGGCACCGGTTATGGGATGGCCGGGAGGCTGGAGGCTGATGGGGACCGACTGCACTGGGGCCTGGCTGTTGTGCGTTCATTTCCTCCTCCTCCTCTTTCAGGACCACCAACCGCTGGTATTCCAGCTGGATACACTCCACCCTCTGCTGCCGCAAACGGGCCGCTATCTCCTGCCTGGTGGTTGGTCCGGCTGGACCAGCAGGAGCAGCTATATTGAGAAAAATCAAAAAAGACAAATTGTAAATAATGCTCTGTGCAAACAATTGTTTTAACTTACTGGGTGGCACAGTAGCAGTACATTGCTGGTCCCTTAGGGCCATTGGAATGTATTTGATGTGATTATGATTAGAAGAGTCACAAGGCCAATTTTATGTTTACCCACACATGTTGCCAAACATAAAAAGCACTGACTGTGTGGCAGAGAAGTATTAATAGGCAGAGAATAACATCACAGGATTAAAAAACAGTGATTTGATTTTTTTCTTCTAAAGGCTGTTCAAGTAACTATAAACAGAGTCAGACACTTTGAGTTGAAAATTAAATGACCTCTGATTAACGAGTACGGCATTATGCACTACATAGAGTACAAGTTGTGTGTGGTGCTAAAATAATGAAGCCATACTCATTGCTAGCCAGTGCCTCTGCTAGTTTGCTACTGTCTGCAGCTGTAGTTGTCAATTATATATTTTTAATTCCAATGGCCCTGCTCCCAGCCAAATGCATTTTTCTTTCTACCCTGTCTCCAAAGGCAGATGAATAATAAATAACATACTACATCACACACCTCACATTTGAAATGCGGATATTAATATATTATCCTGTCTGGCATAAGTAGACGTCAAGGAAAATGAATCTAATGGACTACACTACAGGTAAAGGAATGTGCTATATAGATTTTATTTGGCACATTCATCACTGTGTATCCCATACGCCAAACTCAACATCAAATCATGCACTTACTCCCACTTTACTCTGTGGCCTCGCCCGCCACCACATATTTCTAACAAATTCATTTGCTGGGCAGTAACCAAGGAAAAGAACCTTAATTTTCTCTACCTCAGGGGGTAGGGTAGAGAGATAAGAAAGGTAGGGTAGAGCTTTTTTTATATATAGTAGAGGGGCCACTACACTGATCATTGATTCATCATCTTTGACCTATTCAGTCACGGTACAATTCGAAAGGGAAAAATCTGAACAAGTGTAAATTAAATCTGTTATGGGAAACCATAAAATATATTCTGGAATCACTTCACATGGGTATCGAATTAAATGTGGCACATGCCAAGAATGGATTTTCCAATTTGGTAGGCTGGGACAGAAGAACTTAGGAAAAAATAAAGGAGTACTAAGAGGTGACTGAGTGGGCAAAGAGACAACACACCTTGTGTGTTCGGTTTGCAATGCATTGAAAACATTGTAAATGCTGCATTAACTGAAGCAGATGCACATTACACAGTCACAAATTGATTGACCCATACTGCACTTCGGTCATAGTTGGCAAAAATGCCATGGCGGGGAGGGGGGATGATGACTGATAGGTAGGATAGATCTGTCTCACTTAACAAATACAAGGAGTCAAGGGAGTAGAACAAAGAATAAAAAAGAACCCCCACTTAGAAGCAAAGCTTTGAATGGTATTGATAACCCTACATAAATCAAGATAGCAATGTAGCATGCTCCTTATGAGAAGAAGAGCTGCCTTGCTTATTTATCCAAACAATGCAAATATTCATTCATCCTTTCATTCTAATTCACACATAGCCACCATGATTAAGCTGTACTTTTTCCCATCCAGTCTTTCACCAAAATTTCCACTCCATTATCCACCCATTCAATAGCAACCCTTTCTTCAAACCATCCGTTCGCACATCCATCCATTTACCCAACCGCGCACCCTTTCATCCACCCATCCTTTCACTCATATACCATTTCCTTTCTTTTAAGGTACCTTCTGTTCTTTCATGTCTTCCTCATGCCATCAACGCTCATTATGTGAGATTTTGCTGAGTTGCAGATAGAAGAGGCCATAAAAATAATAATAACTTAACCACCGCTGTGGCTGGTAAAGCTGGGGGTTCACTTCACGGGAATATGTTGATGAAGACGAGCGACGCCATGGCAATAGCTAGTGAGCATAGTAATTGGAAGAAAATATGTGACTTACCAGTGGCCGTCCCTGCTGCCACTTCTTCCCCTCCAACTGACCCATCTCCTCCTGCAGCGGCACTGGAGTCGGCATCACCAATGTTCTGTGTGGCTAGAATAAAACATTACACATAATTTAGATGCCAGATACGCAACCCCATATACAACTGCAATGCAGCACTACAGCTCAGTTAGCACATCAGTATCTTCCAAATATTACTCTGGGCATTTGATTGGTTGGTTCACAAAGTTAGACAAGCCAGGCATGGAATAATGGTTAATGAAAGACATATGGTGTTGGTTGGCAAATGCAATGGGAGTGGGACCTCGTACTTTTTTTCCAGCCTTGCTGCATTGTCATGAGAAACTGCTAGTATACTGTAACTATAAATGAACAAGTCTGCAGCACACTACATTGGGAGGTTGATGGGGGGTCCATGATGACCATGGCCACTCTCTCGTGAATTGCACTGTGTTGGAGCTAGGCATACGCAGGAAAAGTAAAGTCTTCTCAACAAACATACATGGTGATTTTTATTTATAATACTAGCTCACTTGGGCCTGCTATCTGAATCTACAAGATGGACAGCCCAAGATTCTACCCTAAGAAGTCCACAACAATCATAAAAGGACTTACTGGGATCAGCAGAGCCCTCGGCAGCGGCGCTGGTGGTCGACTGACTAGCTTCTCCCAGACCCTCAGAAACGTCCCTCTTCTTGCCCTTGGGTGTTGATGAAAGAAATTAAGAAGATAAATAAAAATAGAATAGTGATTCAGTTAATAATCTCCACAAACTGTTTTATGAAAAGTAAACGCAGTCACATACTTCACTAAAACAGATCACCTATAGTGCTACTAGTTTAGACTCGAGTCTATAGACTGTCGTTAAATCCATATTCCAAATTTCCTTAACAAAAACTACATTTGGAACTAATGTATTGCAGTGAGTAATCTTTGATTCTATTCCCATTTCTCAACACCCTTGATGGACCAACTCAGTCTCCCTTTTTTGCAATGCATAGATGCATACTTCACATCACTGTGAATTCAATTAAATAACCTAGAACTGTACGAGCTGCATAAACAAAGTCACAGAGAGACCGCACTACTCACTGATTCACTATAGTGACAGGAGAACATTCTTCAATGACTTCTTAATTAATCAGCCAAAGCGAGCGCCTGGTTAGTGCGATTAGGTAGTGCTGAGCACCTGCCTAGCAGAAACTAGAAAATGGATCATACAATAATATACCAGCGTGAACTAAATGTAACTTACCTCTGAGTGTTAGCAGCATGCTATTAGCCAAATAATATTTAGCATTGTAGCACACAAACACAACAAATAATTAATACTCACCAAGCCCTGGAATTTCGATGCCTAGCAAGTCAAGCAGGTCCTGCTCTCGGCCCAGAATATCCACCCAGTGGTGCGTCAGCTGCTGGGTGGTGTGCGGAAACTGGCTGGTGCATCGCACACACCGGCGCACCGTCCCCTAGCGCCACCACAGGGGGTAGCCACTACCGGGCCTGCTGCCTGCTGCCAGCATAGAGGGGAAGTGGTGGCCCAGAAAAAAAACTAGTGCTGACACCTCATCCTCCCCAAAGCTCCCCCGGGGCTGCACACCTGGGCGGCGGCGCCGCCCCCAAGGAAGTCGTCCCTCTGCCATGGCACTGGGTGGGGTATAAATGAGAAGGAAAAGGAAGGGAAAGTAAAGAAGAAATAAAAAGGGGAAATAAAGTCAAAAAGTCACAAAAAACATACAAAAGTTTACCGAAAAACGTAAAATACACAAACACAAAGACACACACTATTATAAAAAATGAAAATTAGGGGTAGAAAAGTAATAAAGGAGGAGGATTAGAAAGATTAAGGACAGATAACCTTTAGGCCCAGCACCATAACAGAGAGCAGAAAAACAAGATGGCTGCACCTATGTGGACCCCATGGTGCTATTCGGGCGTTATATGAACGGGAGAACACACTTGAGAACCGGGTAGTGCCATTCACGCATGATTTTGGAATGCGCTGATGCACTCCACATTCCCAACGCAACGCAAACAGGTGCACTGGCAAACTCCGCCCGCAAGCGGAACACCCCGTAGCGTGGCAGAGTTTTTTTCAACTCGACTTTTTTTTACAACTCCCCAAACTGCGCCCACCCCTACTCAACACCATGCATTGGCTTCCTATTCATAAAATATGCCTGTTTAAGGAGCTGTGTTTCTGCCGTAAGGTGGCGACTCTTAAGAAGTATATATGTTTGTTTTTCCCTTGTTATCCTCCCCCAGACGTCTGCGTTCTTCAATCTCTTACCTGGTCTCTAACATATGGGAAATGATAATATGGAATGGTGCACCCAATAATTAAAGAGTCTCCAGTCCTGTGTATCTTGGAATCTCCTTTATTGAATTCTTTTGTATTCCATAAAAACAGCCAGAAAACAGCCTAAGTGTTTCGTTCAAAACAATGGAACTTCCTCAGGGCTCTTAGTTATGCAATAACAATTTCATTGGACAGTAACAGAATACTTATGGTTCAATTGCCACATACATCATAATCTGATAAGACAATCATCAGTATCCTAGGGGTGGTATGGCATACCCCAATGTTGACATCTGAGTCCGTGCCTACCACTGCTGATACGGCGTCCTGTCTCACAAAAGGCTTTTGGTGGGCTCTGTTCCTAGGTTTTGCAGAGCATGACTTGGAGGTCAGGCACTCTCTGTGACCACTGCTCAGGTAAATTTGTGACTTTCACCCGGTCTCACATGACCAGATAACCTCGAATGGCATTTTGTGCTTTTAGGCTCTTTACTTACCTGAAATCTTTATAATTGCATATCTTCGGTTCTACTGATTGGATTTTTGTCATTTTGTTGTCAATTTATTAACTTTTGCTCTATTCTTCTGCATTGGTGTGGGGTTTTTCTTGGGTTGTGTTTTCACTTCATTACTGTTTGAAGTGCTGCATAAAGAAGTTAACTTAGACTGTTTTTGTGCCAAGCTACCATAGGGTTAAGCACAGGTTAATTTGGGGTTTGCTTATGTATCACCTTGACAGAGATTGTGTTTGCTGCTCAAGTAGGGTTTCACCCCCCTCAACCAATAACCAAATTTCCAACATTGATGACAGTGGTGTGATAAGGACTTAAGTTTGTGAATTCTATACAGTGATGTCGTGTCACACTAAAGTCCAAGATAAATTATTTGATACCAATTCTAGTTTTTTTTAAATTCTCCTTGATTGGCTATTTTTGGTTTTTCAAAATTTACTCTCATTCTACCTGACTGTCTGTGACCATACCTCCAGAAACTGAATTTGAGATCATCAAGCTGGAGAGCTATATTGTGGTTGAGCTCAAGCAGTTCTGTAAGGAAAGGGGACTGCTAACCAAGAAATGCACCAGGACCTTAGAGTTTCAGAAAGCTCTGAAGGCCTGCGAGGAGCTTCACTAGTTGACAGCAATAGAGGATGGAGATGAAGAGGACGACTTGGAGAAGCAGGAGCAGGCCTGGATGCCAGCCTTGAAATGCAGCACTCAGAAGAGGGGGATAACTTGTCTCCTGAATTGGAACTCCTTGCCAGAGTAGAGAGTGTGTCTTTACCAGGCCTGTCTCCAGAGGAGATGGCAGACAGGAAGGAGGAAAGAGTTTAGGCTACAAATGACCAGACACACGTTGGAAGCAGAGGAGAGGAAGACTGAGGCTAAGAGGGCCTTGGCAAGTGAAAAGACTGAGGCTGAGAGAGCCTTGTAGGAAAAGAGACTAGCCATGGAGGAGAGGAGAATGGTCAATGAGCTATTTCTCAGAGAGCTGGACATAAGAGCTAAACAAGTGAAGTCCCAAAGGATCTGGTGCCTAACTTTGTTGTGGAAGATGACATTGACATGTGATTTGAAGCCTATCAGGTTGTCTTTGAGATGAATAGGGTCTTTGAGGAGGATTAGGGGGCCAGTCTCTGAAGGCACATACTTAAAGAAGGGAAGGACTCCCTACTTGCCCTAGAGAAGGAAGACTGGATGAGATATCCCCCCATGAAGGACACCCTTGTGAGGAAGTATCGCCTAACCTTAGAGAAGTACAGGCACACGTTTAGGGACAGCCATAAGCTGCTCCATCAGTCCTGGGTGGATTGTGTAGATTCTTTAGGCAAGGCAAAGGATGGTTGGGTGAATGGCAGTGAAGTAAAATATTTCCAGGGGCTGTACAATATGGTGGCAAGAGAGCACATGCTCAGTCTTTGTTTTGCAGATCTGTCCCAACACCTGATTGATAGCAAGCTCATTGACCCCAGAAAGCATGCCAAGGAGGCGGACCACTCGCTCAGCATCAGGAGCCATGAGAAGGCATCTGAGGGAGGGGGGAATAACCACAAGGTTGGGCAGGGTCCCACTAGGAGTTGAGAGACCAACATAAAAACAAGGATTTCTGTAACCGTCTCCAAAATAATTCCACTGGTCAGGACTCCCAATCCACACCTGAGAAGAAGAAGAAATGGTTCCCTGACAACAAGTCCTCAGGGAAGGCACTCTTAAAGTGCTATGAGTACCAACAGGTTGGGCACCTCAAGGGGGATGCCAAGTGTCCCAAGTGGCCACAGGTCCCACTGGTTGGCAGACCCTGGGACTGTCAAGTTTGGTACTTGGGGAGGAGATGACCCCAGTTACTATGGGGGGTAGTGCCGAGGTTAGCCTAGTGTCCCTGGGTGACAGAGAGATGGTATCAAAGGCCCATATGCCTAGCAACACTAAAAAGCACAGGCAGTGGGTCACATTCAATGGGCAGAGGGTGGTAGCTATGAGAGAAACAGGAGCCAGCATGGCAACTGTTGGGTGTCATCTGGTGTCCTCAGTGCAAGCAGTCCCTAATGTAGTCCATCAGCTTGTAGTAGGTGACAACCAAGAGAGTCACTACCCGGTGGCTCTGGTTCTCTTAATAAGCGAAGGTCTCAGGTTCCTTGAGGGTAACTGTGATCCATCCATGCCTGTGGTTTGTCTGCTCTGCAATCACCTGGAGCACACCATCTGGAAAGAGGTGGAGCTCCAGTCCCACCTGGTAATGTTGGGGTTGCCAGAGTGGGTGTTTCTGAACACATGGCTCATGGGCACTAGAGAGAGTAGTCAGGAGGACCTGGAGCCTGGAAGAGTGGCCCAGGTACCTGCCACGAAGAGGAAGGAAAAGGGGCATAGGAAACACACTACTGAAACTCCCACAGTCTGGGAGAAGGCGGAGCCTAAGGGCAAAGCCCCAGTACCTACATGTAAGGATATTGCTGCCCTGGGAAACCTACCTGAACTGAACAATCGGGAGAAGGAAGGTGGTCCCAGGAAGGGGGAGTTCTGCAGAGTGCAGAAGGAGTGCCCTACTCTGGAGGGCCTAGAGTGGCAGGCAGAGGCCGAGGGCCAGTCAGCTGGCAATGCCTCTGGAGAATGGTCCCCTGTATAGAAAGTCTAAGGATCCGGAGCTTGGTGCAACCCATTTTTTGGTGATCCCCCAGTGTTACAGGGCTTTCCGTCAGGAGCTGGCTCTTGATATTCCCTCGGCAGGTCATCTAGGGCAGGACAAGACATTTGATAGGCTTGTCATCCACTTTTATTACCCCAGATAAAGATGCCTCAGATGCATTCTAATGGTCATGCCCTACCTGCCAGGCCAGTGGAAAGTCAGAAGGGCAGTGCAAGGCTTCTCTGGTTTCTCTTCCAGTCATTGGTACTCCTTGTGAAAGGGTGGACATCGACATTATTGGGCCTCTGGACCCCAAAAAAAGCCATGGGCAACAGGTTCATCCTAGTCTTGGTGGACAGTGCCACCAAGTACCCAGAGGATATTCCTCTGAGGACAGTGACTGTGCCTGCAGTGGCTAGGGCACTGTTGGGGATATTTACCCGTATAGAGCTCCCCAAGGAGGTAGTACGTGACCAGGGTACCACCTTCAGGTCAGCGTTCATGAAGTCCACGAGGGATGAGTTTGGGGTAACAAAGTAACAAGTTCTCCACACCCTATCATTCCCAAACAAACGGGCTTATTGAGGGATTCAGAAAGACCCTTAAAGACATGATCATGGGCCTGTCAGAGCCCCTAAGCCGGAAGTAAAATGTCCTCTTGCCATGTCTGTTGTTTGCGTACGGGGAGGTACCAAAGGTAGGGGTTTGGATTCAGCCCCTTTGAACTTCTGTGTGGGCACCCTGCCAGAGGCCCTCTCAGTCTGGTGAAGGAGGGTTGGGAACAAGCTCCCAGGAAAGCCCCTCAAGATTTTGTCAGCTATATAGCTCCATACCGGGATGAAGCACTTCTGGAGGAAAGCACAGGAGAATCTAGAAGCCAGCCAGGAGGTTATGAAACAATGGAATCACCAGAAGGTCACTCTGGTTGAGTTTCAGCCTGACCATAATATTGAGCGTGATGGAGCCTGCAGAGTCCAAGGCCCTTCAAGACCGATGGTCTGCACCCTATGAGGTGAAAGAATGCGAGGGGGATGTCACCTACTTGGTAGACCTCAAGACCCCCAGGAACCCTTTATGGGTTCTGCATGTCAGTTGCCTCAAACCCCACTTTAAGAGGTCCAAGGTAACCATGCTCCTGGTCACGGATGATGGAGGAGAGTGAACCTCTCCCCGACCTCCTTTTTTCCAAGAAGCAGGATGGATCAGAGGAGGGTGTCAACATCTCCCCTACCCTGACTCTAGAGCAAAAGAGGGACTGTCAGCAAGTGTTGAGACAGTTTGCCTCCCTCTTCTCCCTAACTCCAGGTCTCACTACATGGTGTGCCCATGATATTGACATTGGGAATAGTATGTCTATGACGAATAAGATCTAGAGACTATCTGACAAGGTGGGAGCCACCGTAAAGGAGGAAGTCTCCAAAATGCTGGAGCTAGGGATAAGTAACTTTCAGTCCAGTTTAATGGTGCTGGTCCCCAGGTCTGCCTCTCCAGGTACCACAAGTAAACCCAGTTCTGCGTGAATTACAGGGGGCTCAATGCAGTCACTAAGACTGATACACACCCTATCTCTGAGCTGACAAGCTCATTGATTGGTTAGGGGACTGCTAAGTTACTTAGCATGTTTGATTTAACATCTGTGTACTGGCAGAATACCTTAAGTGAGGGGGCCAGAGAGAGGTTTGCATTCTGTATCCCAGAAGGCCACTTATGATTGAAGAACGCCCTTGCCACCTTCCAGAGGTTGTTCAATCAGGTTCTGGCTGGGTTAGATAACTTCAGAACCACTTATCTAGGCGACAATGCAGTCTTCAGTTCTAGCTGGGAAGACCAACTGTGCGACCTCAGAGAAGTGCTTCAGACTCTACAGAGAGCAGGCCTGGCTATCAAGGCCAGTAAGTGCCATACAGGGCAGGGTTCAATGGTCTACTTGGGTCACCAAGTGGGGGGAGGCAAGGTGCAGCCCCTCCAGTGTAAAATTCAGACCATTCTGACTTGGAAACCCTCCAGTGCTCAGACAAATGTGACTGCCTTTCTAGGCCTCACCGGGTACTACAGAAGATTTGTCAAGGTGTATGGCACCATTGTTGGTCCCTTGACAAAGCTGCCTTCTAAAAACGAGACAAGTGATCTGGATGGAGACATGCCAAACTGCTTTTGACATCCTGAAAAAGGCCATCTGCATGGCACCCATGCTCAAGGCCCCTGATTTCTCCCAGGAGTTCAACCTGTAGACAGATGCCTCAGGGCATGGAATAGGGGCCGTACTCTCACAGCTGAATGGAAAGGGCCTAGAACAACCAGTAAGCTTCATTTGCAGGAGATTACTTCCCAGGGAACAGAAATGGAGCGCAATAGAAAGGGAAGCATTTGCAGTGGTCTGGGCACTGAAGAAGTTGAGACCATACCTTTTTGGTGCTCACTTTCGGGTTCAGACAGACCACAGACCCCTCAAATGGCTAATGCAGAGAAGGGGTGTGAATCTCAAACTGTGGAGGTGGTCATCTCCCTGCAAGGAATGGACGTTACGAGGGAGCATCACCCTGGAAGTGACCGCACCAATGTTGATGATCTCTCCAGGTTCTTCCACCGTAGCGATGACAACTCTTATGATGGTGGATAATTCTCCCTGCTTTCACCTGGGAAGGACACGTTGGACTTAACATCCTTGGCCTGGTTTTCCCCCAACTTTTTGCCTTGCTGACTTTAGGACTCTGCACACTTTGCCAATGCTAACCAGTGCAAAAGTGCTTGCCCTCCCTCCTTTAAACATAGTAATATTGACTTACACCCAATTGGCATATTTAATTTACATATAGGTCCTTAGTAAAATGGCAGTACATGTACCAGGGGCCTGTAAATTAAATGCTACTAGTGGGCTTGCAGCACTCATTGTGCCACCCACTTAAGTAGCATTTAAACATGTCTCAGGCCTGCCACTGCAGCCTGTGTGTGCATTTTTCTTTTAAACTACCATTTCAACCTGGAAAAATATACCTTTTGCCGGGCCTAAACCTTCCTTTTTTTTTTACATATAAGTCACTCACAGGGTACGCCCTAAACAGCCCATAGGGCAGGGGGCAGTGTATTTAAAAAGTTGGACATATACTTTTAACTTTTTCATGTCCTGGTAGTGAAAAACCCCTAAATTTGTTTTTCATTACTGTGAGGCTTACCTTTTCCATAGGATAGTATTGGGTTGACTTATTACATTTAATAAGTACTAAATTTTGATTGGGAACAGGTAAATATTTCATGTTTAGTGTTTGAGAAATTGTAATTAAAAATACACTTTAATGGTAAAATCAGATTTTAAGTTACAATTATGAAAATGCCACTTTTAGCAAGTTGGAAGCTTCCTGTCCTAACCATTTAGTGCCTCTAGCCCATTCCTATTCTGCTCACACAAGGGGTCCCGCAGGGCTCGATACTGAGCCCCACTCTCTTCAATCTTTATATTGGCACCCTTACAGGAATTGTGGAAAAATACAAAGTAACCATTGTATCTTAGGCGGATGATATGCAATTGATCGTCACCTTATCTCAGGACACGGAGACAGCTGCCAATCAGTTCTCCTCTTGTTTAGGGGAGCTCGCCTCATGGATGTCCAACAATTGACTTAAGTTGAATGGCAAAAAGACTGAAGTATTGATCATGGGGAAAGCCCCCTCAATCTGGTCTTCGGCTTGGTGGCCCCAGACCTTGGGGCCAACCTCTACCCCCAAAGAAGAAACCAAAAATCTCGGGGTCTGGTTGGATCCAAAACTTTCGAGACTCAAATCAGGAAGGTAGCTGGAAAATGCTTCGAGACTCTTAAAGTCCAAAGAAAAATCCTAGACCTCTCACGGCCAGAAAAGCTCTTGTCATTGCTCTAGTCACATCTCAGATTGACTACAGCAATATACTATATATAGGAGCCACTAAAAAATGTCTCATCAAATTTCAACGCATCCAGAATGCAACCGCTCGATTGGTCCTGAATCTTCCCGGAAGATCATCCTCCTCCAGAGCTCTGGAAACCCTTCACTGGTTGCCAGTGGAAAAAAGGATCATCTATAAAGCCATGTGCTATTGCCACAGAATTCTGTGGAGTAGAGGTCCAAACTATCTCCACCCCATGGTAACCCCCTATATTCCTGTACGCAATCTGAGGTCGACGGGAGCCCACCTGGTCAAAGTGCCCGAATTCCAAAGGGCCAGGATGGGTGCGCGCTCCTTTGGCTATCTGGCAGGTAAAAAGTGGATCAAGTGGATCACCTTACCGCTGACCCTGAGAGCTGAACCCACTGAGAGCATCTTTCGTAAAGATCTAAAAACGTGGTTATTTTACCCCTAATCTGAGATTTTCCATACGCTTTCCTGTACTCCTCCTTCTCCCTTAGGTGCTATCTCTGCTCTCCTTCGGGGGGGTCTGCATCCTAGCGCCGGGACACACCGTTGGGTGCAACCAGGTGCTCTACAAATGGAATTATTATTATTATTATTCCTGGGTCAGATGACTATGTGTACTTGTCAGACAGACTTTGTTTATTCCTCCCAGGCAGCCACACAATAGAGGTATTAGGTGTGCCTGAATGAACCATCAGCTAGCATGATTGGGGAGGGTGGAGCTGGGCACAGCCCCACTTGCAACTGAATAGGCTGTGTCCTTCCTTCACATAAAACACTTGGCATCACTGCATTGTTCATGCAGTTAGCTTGGAGCCTGGGCAAAAGAGGCAGGAAGCTTCAAAAGCTTCAAATGCAATTCTCTAGAAACGTCTACTTCAAAGTGGGCACCAGGTAAAAATATTGGACCCTCTTCAGTGCACTTCTGGACCTTTGGATGCTACAGAAGAAGGGCTGCTGTGCTGCTTGGCTTCCTGGTGGACTGCCACTCTGCTGCCCTGGTATTCTGCTGCTCTATTGCCTGCTGCCCAGCTTGCTGAGAAGGAAGACTAGACCTGTACCCCTCATCCCAGTCTGCAGTGATTACAAGGTTCAGCTAGCTGACCTTCTGTTTGAGCTACAGGGACACAACAAGCTCCAGTGACTCCCTACAACTGCCCAGTTGACCTGCTGCAAGGGCCTGAAACTGGACCTGAAACTGGAGCTGCACCTGGACCTGCCGGATACACCGGCTGACCTCTATTGGAGTGAGTTCCTGACCCTCAAGTGGTGCCCCTCTAGTCCTGTATCCTTGATGTGGACTCAATTGAGCTATTTGGAATTTTTGAACTGTTCACAAACGTGAATGGGCACGTTTGCACCAAGATCTTGCCACCCACGGTGCCCGCCAATGTGAAGTTTCAGCGAACTCGACTCTTCGAGCCACAGCTAGCATCAACGATGCCCGGCAGCACGCAATCTGCACTCCGCACTACAGCATTGACAGATCGCTGTGACCACCAACATGAAGCCCAGCAATGACCATCCTGGACGGCCAACAGAATCCTTGTGCTACAGCTAAAACCGTCTGTGACACCCGGCCTGCTCTGTGCTACAACGACGACCATCCGTGATGCTCTCCATGTTCCTCGCGGCCGCGTCCACCGCGAATGGAACTCTTTGGGCTGGACTTTGAAGGTGACTCTTTCAGTGGGGCTAACCTGGTCCCTGTATACAGGCTACACTCTATCTCGGTCGGCCTGAACTTGAGACTTTCATCCAGTCTAGCAAGACCAAATACGTGTGAGTGGAGCTTTGTGATTTTAAGCGCTTTACCTACCTGAAATCTTTAAAAATGCATATCTTCGGTTCTAATGTTTGGATTTTTGTTGTTTTGGTGTCAACTTTATCTCGATTTTTCTGAATTTGTGTGGGAGTTTTCTTGGGTTGTGCTTTCACTTTATTTCTGTTAGAAGTGCTGTATAAATGGTTTGCACATTCCCTCAAATTTAAGCCTGACTCCTTTTGTGCAAGCTACCGGAGGGTTAAGTACAGGTTAATTTGGAACTTGCTTGTGTTTCATCCTGACAGAGATTGTGGTTGCTGCTTGAGTAGGGTTTCACCCCCCTCAACCAGAAACCCAATTTCCAATAGCCTACCTCTCACTATCCATTGAGAACCAATCCTATTTAGATTCTGGGAAGCTGTCTCTTTCATTAATTTTTGTGCATAATCAACTTACAGTCTTAAGAGGCAGTACACCCATGGGTCCTTGTGCGCTATACAAAACCTATAATCAAATCAATCATCAGTTATACCATCTTCTTCATGAGCACTTAAATTATTTACAAAACCCACCATTGTTAATTGATGAGTATAATTTTCACTGCACAAGATCTTTATTTTCTGTAGCAACCCTTCTCCCTTTAAGCTTAGGCTTAAGAATTGCTCATAGTAAATCATGCACCAAGCAGTGAAATTGCTCTGTGGATGACATTACAAACTCTCAAACATGAAGATCTCCAAAATACAGTTGTGTCATTTTACTTGTGGATAAATTGTAAAGGAATAAGGCACAGAAGTTTCCAATCTCTGGTTCAAATCAGACTGAGCTGAGGCAATGTGTGAAATATTTCTAATACTTTGGGTAGTTGTTTAGCAGATGGTTCCACTTCTTCTGAGGAATATGACTCATGAACAATGTATCTTTATCATTCTTCCTATAACAGTCAGCATTATAATATAGGGTCTGTGTTGGACTTGGCCCTCTCTGCATGGTCACCCTAGATTTTTGCCTTCGTTTGCTGAACCCATTTTAATTTTGGCTTTTAGGACTCTGTGCACTTTAGCAGTGCATGTGCTCACCTTTGAAAACATGGTTAAATTGACCAACAAATGATTGGTACATTTAATTTACTTGTAGGTACCTATTATGTACCCAGAGCCTGTAAATTAAATATTACTAGTTAGCTGCAGCATTCATTGTGCCACCCACTAAAGAGCCCTGCAAAACACGTCTCAGGCCTAAGACTGCAGCTTGTAGTACAGTTTTAAATTGCCATTTCGACCTGGCAAAATAAACCTTTTGCCAGGCCTAAATCTTGTATATTAATACTCATAAGTCCACCTTAATTTGGGTTTTTAAGGCTCATAGGGCAGGGTGCATGGTATTTAAAAAGTGGGACATGTTAGTGTAAGTTTTACATGTCCTGACAATGAAAAGTGCATAAGGTTGTTTTTCACTGCAGTAGGGCTAACATGGGCTTACCTTATTACACTTAATAAGTGATAACTTCAGTTTGGAAACGGATAGAGCAATGATTCTTCCACTCACATTAATTAAAATTTAAAATTCTCCTTAATGATAAAGTCACATTGTAAGTTCCTAGTCTGAAAATGGCAGTTTTAGAAAGTTTGAATTTTACTGCCCAAACCTTAGTGTCAGTGTCCAGAGTCACATGATTGTGAATGACTCTCCTGTGGCGTTCTGTGTGTTCCTTCTAGGCATAGGGACAAACGTGCCTCAGGTGTGGGTCAGACTTTTAACCTCTTGAGCATGATTTTCTGGGGGGTTGTAGTCTTTCCTGAGCTTCAAAGGTTAGCCTCAGGGCTTTCCTACCCCCTTGCCCTACTACTGACAAATGCAGCTCCTGCCTAGTGTGCCTACCCTTCATTACCCTAGACAGTTTGGAGCCAAACCCAGGAAAGGAAGAATGTTAGACAAAGGGGGCACCCCCCACCTACAGGTTGGCACTAGGGACAAAAGTGCCACCGTCAGAATCTCTCATCAGAAAACTCCTGGACCTGTGGAAGATTCAGAAGAAGGACTGCCTTGCTGTCTAAAGAATGAAGACTGGACCTGATTGCATTGAACCCAGGCTCCCCAGAATTGACTCCAAAGGTCAGTTAACTGAGCTCCTATTTTGACTACATAGACAGAACAAGTTTCCAGAGGCCTCCCTGCAACTTGCCAGCTGACCAGCTCCAACTGGATCCATCTGGACCTTCCTGAGACTTGCTGCTGGAGTGAGTCCTGATCCGCAAGAGGTGCCCCTCCAAGTCCTGGACCCTTGGTTAACATCAGAGTGTACTTTTCCTGCCTCAGAACCACAAATCCTGCGTTCCAGGTGAAGATCCAGAAGACTCCTTGTGTAGCCTGACGGCAATCTGCGACGTCCACCAGTGCAAATCTCCGGTGACTACCTGCTGTTAGCGTCTGCTTCGAGAAATAGCACCAATGGCAGCAGTCCACATCGACCACCAATGCGAAGCTCAAGCAACAATCGACTTTTCACACTGAACGGCGATCATCTGTGGTGCCTGACCTACTTCGCGCACTGACAACAGTGTCCTCGCGTCGCCCACCAGCATGAAGCTCTGCTGCAGCTTCCCAATCAGTCCTGGACTCAGAGAAGGTAAAACCTTCAGCAAGACGAACCTGATCCTTGTATCCGAACCGTGCTCCATCACGGTCGGCCTGTACTTGTGACTTTACCCCAGTCTAGCGCGACCAGATTACTACAATTACCTCTTTAATTTTGGTTTAATTTCATTTATTAAAATTAACTCTATTATTCTAAATTGGTTTGGGATTTATCTTGTGTTGTGTTATCACATTGTTGCTGTTTAAGTGTTGTATAAATACTTTACATAATGTGTCTAAGTAAAGCCTAGCAGATTTTGTGCCAAGCTACCAGAAGGATAAGCACAGGCTTATTTAGTGATTTTTGTGGTTCACCCTGACAAGGATTGTGTTTAATATTTGAGTGGGGCTTACACCCATCTCAACTAGTAACCCAATTTCTTACAGCCTGGAATGTCAGAGATATTTTGGAATATATATTTATTTAGGGGACCTTTAAATAGTCAACCGCTTCCAGATTTAAACTCGATTTTCATAAAAATTCAAACTTCTTAATCGTTTAGTTTATTTTGGTTTTCAGATATTTTTTTGGTTAAGTTGTTGTGATGCTTGGTGATTTTACATGCATGTTGAGTGGGTGTGTTTTTCCCATCCATAGCTCGACGGTCGAATCAAACAAAGATAATATGGATTTTCACGGCTTGCAAACTTACTCATAATACCCCGAAGAAAAAAACACAAATGTTTTCTTTTTTATTGTGAATGGGACTGCCATTTTTTCCACCTGACCACTCTATTTATACAAAGCTCCTTTCTATATTTCCTTTCACCCACCTGGCTTCCAGATAACACATCCCTGCCAGCATTAGCTTAAAGAGAGACAGGTTAGTCACCTGTTGCAAGGGGTGAAATATAATTGCTAATGTCGCTAATCCGTATTTGAGAAGCAATCTGTGTGATATCATTCACATAGTCTGTAGAATCAAAGTGGCTTGAGTTCCATATATATGTTCAGACTGTATAGAGATGGGTTCATCCTTTCAGGAGAATTATTTGCACTCAGTGACCATGTTACTGTGTACTGTACTAGACCAGGAATATGGCTAGCAATATTTGGAAGTATTGCATTGGCGAACTTATGTACTATTTTTTTGCCTCTTTTGATATCATATGGTTACCTTTTTTGACTGCTGTGTACAGACATCACACATATTTTACAATAAACATTTCTCATTATCAGGTTTTGAACATTGAATCTCATAGACTTTGACAAATGATGTCAAACCAAAGTGGAAAGCCGCTAGGCGACTGGCAGGATTACACTAGGCCTACCCTCTATATACTCAGGGTCACCAAATTCCATCAATGCTAGTTCAAATTGAGATATATTGCAGGTGTTTTGAAGGATACTGGCCAAATTTACAAAAGGTTTCTATAATCATCAGTAGGTGCTGATTTGTCTTTCATCTGGTGGACCCTGTGCAATACAAACTAGCCTCAGGTAGTTGCCTGCTCACACACCTGGACTCATTTTTTCACTAGCGGAGTACAGTTTCCCTGAGTTTGAGTGAAGTACGTAAGGAGGTCTTATTATTTCTGAGAAGTGAGACAACAATGGTATGGAGACAGTCTTACTCAAGAGAAATTTACAATATAGGAGTCTTTATTTATTGAAAAATGTATTGGCATGAAGAAAACTGCATCCATCAAAATATACAATAATAGTTATTATAGTTACCCTTCCACAGGACTAAAATAAAAAATATATGAAGAAGATCATGTCCACCTGGGTAGATTGTCAACATATGGATTCTCCAAGGAGGACTATTTTGGTTTGGCTGGTGACCAGTACTACTTATGTGCTTTTTTAATTCACTAATTTTTAGACTCGCCTCCCTCAGGACTGATTTATGAGATAGGAATAATGCTTCCCGCACACATGACGCCGACCATGACTGCTTCGGAGCAACTTAACTGCCTCCTGCCCAACACACAATCATTCTGCAAGCACACCACCGAAATCTGGGAAATCATCACCGCCCTCACCCCGATGTCATCTTCCTCACCGAGACCTGGCTCACCCACGCATCTGCTCCTGACATCGCCTCAGCGACAACTGATGGCTACAACATAGCCCAACGGGATCGCCATCATCCACAAAGAAAACATCCACTGCACCACCACCGCAGATTAAACCACCATGGAACAACTCAATTTTAATCTCCAAACAGAAGGTAAACCCACCATCAGGGGCACCCTCGCTTACAGACCTCCAGGACCACACCCCAACTTCTGCAACCCCATTCCCGACTTCATTGCCCCGCTCGCCATAGACTCCAAGGACTACACTTTCCTCAGAGACCTTAATTTCCACCTCGACGACCTCAAGGACACCAACACCGCCAGCCTCCTCAAAAGAATGAACAACATTGGCTTCACCCAACTAGTCACCAGCCCCACACGCAATGCAGGGCACACGTTTGACCCCATCTCCACAGCCAGCAACAGAGTAAAGTACAGTCATGTCACAGCACTCCCCTGGACCGACACTCTCAACTTTTCCCACCCTGACACCAGACCTAACCTGGAACAGGCTATCAAGCACTTCACTGCCTGGCTCACCGACTGCACTGACAGAGTCGCCCACATCAAGCCCAGCAAACGCAAAAGATCCACCAAACCGGCCAGGTCGTGCACCATGGAGCTTAGGACTGCTAAACACAACTTCAAGCAACTAGAAATAAAATGGCACACCAGCAAGGAATCCAGAAACAGAGCCACTTTAAAGGCAAACTTCAACCACTACACCAACTCCTAAAGGAGGCGAAGAAAACGCCCGGCGGACTGCATCGAAGCCAGCTCCAGCCACAGCATAGAACTCTTCAGCATCATCAGAGAGTTCTCCAACCCCCAGCCACCAAAAATATCATCATCTCATCTCAGGAACTTTGTGACACCCTGGCAGACTTCTTCCACAACAAGATCTCCACCATCTACAAGAACTTTGAACCCCAGCCCACCCCTCCGACATCGTCGGCCAACTTGATCCCATAGAACCAATCCCCGACCATCAACTCACCACCTGGGACCAGCTTACCTCACAGGACATCACACCCATCATGAACTCTGTCCACTCAGGAGGCCCCACAGACCCCTGTCCTCACCACATCTTCATTCTCGGGAGCAAGAAGATCAGTAGCGAGCTAACTACCATATTCAATGCCTCTATCACCAAGGCCACCTTCCCCGAAAAATATAAACATGCAGAAGTCAAACTCCATCAACCACCAGCTCACAGAACATCTGGAGAACAACTATCTTCTGGACACCTCCCAATCTGGATTCTCTGCCAACCACAGCACCGAAACTGCAATGATCGCTGCCACAGACAACATCAGAACCCTACTCAAATGGGGAGAAATGGCGGCCCTGATCCTCCTTGACCTCTAAGCAGCGCTCAATATCATATCCCACCACACCCTGATCAAAAATCTACATCTCACTGGGCTCCAAGGATACACCCTCAAGTGGATCGCCTTCTTCCTCACCGGAAGAACCCAGAGAGTCCGCCTACCACTGTTCGCCTCCGAACCCAAGAAGATCATCTACGGCGTTCCTCAAGGCTCATTCCTCAGCCCCACTCTGTTCAAACCTACATGATCCCCCTGGCCAACATCGTCAGAGCCCATGGATTAAACATCATATCCTATGCAGACTACACCCAGCTCATCCCCTCACTTTCAGAAGACACCATCACCAAGAGAGCCAACTTCCGCAGATGTATGATGAGCGTCACTGACTAGATGAAAAACAACTGCCTGAAACTCAACACAGACAAAATGGAAGTGCTGATCTTTGGCAATAGCACCTCCCTGTGGAAAGGTGCCTGGTGGCCCTTGCAACTTACACCCTCACCCACATTGACAGATCATGCTCGTAACCCCGACATTATCCTGGACAGCAAACTCACCATGAAAACCCAGATCAATGGGTAAACATCCTTTACACCGACTGTGTTACAATGCATGTCATTACCCCGCATTTTTTACTCCGCAGCAACTTTTACAACGCAGGGCTTTACACCACAAGCCATTACAACGCATTCCCCATTACAACGCCCCGGTGGAGCTAGAATAGAAAATTGCGTTATAATGGACAATGGGTTGTAATGACTTGCAGTGTAAAGCCCTGCGTTGTAAAAGTTGCTGCGTAGTAAAAAATGCAGGGTAATGGCACGCGTTGTAAACGCATGCGGAGTAAAGGGTCATATTCAGATCAATGCAATCTCATCTGCCTGCTTCCTCCCTCTACGCATACCCTGGAAAAATCTTCAAATTGCTCCCCATCCACACCAGAGGCACTGTTCATCGAGCCCTATTAACTAGCTGCCTGGACTACGGCAACACACTCTGCGCAGGGACCACCGTGCACCTCCTGAAGAGACTGCAAACCATACAGAATACCATGGCCAGACTCATCCTCGACGTCCGCAAACAGGCCCACATCACCACTCATGTCAAGAAACTCCACTGGCTCCCCATACAGAAGAGATGCCAATTCGAGATGCTGATCCACACCTACAAGCCTTGTACAACCAAGCCCTGTACAACCAAGGGCTAGCCTACATCAACCATTGCCTGAACTTCCACCAGCCCTCCAGACACCTATGCTCTGCCTCCCTCTACCTCACACACACCCCCGCATCTGCCAAAGCAACAGTGGAGGACTTTCCTTCTCGTACCACACAGCTAAATCCTGGAACAACCCCCCCTGCACCTCCGTACCTCCACCTTTCTCCTAGAATTCCGGAAGGCATTCAAGGCCTGGCTGTTCAACTTAACCCACCTGAAGCAGCAACACCCACAGTGCCTGGCTACCCTCACTGTTGATTAGCCACGCTTTATGAATCCTGCTTGATTGATGGAAAAGACTTAACTGTGTCCCAGTCATGTAGGAGAAATTTCAGAGACACTGTCTAACTCTTCGGTCTACACACAATCACAACTTGAGGCTCCCTCGATTTAATAAATGTTGTTGTAGAGGTCGAGCTTTCAGTTACTTGGCGGTCGGACACTGGAACACTCTTTCCGTTAACTGAAATCCACAGTCCTGTATCTCCCCTTCAGAAAATCTCTAAAAAATTCCCTTTTTGAGTAAACAGGTCTGGGATATGTGTGCTTTGGTTGCAGTTGGTTTTAATGCCAGGACACCTGTTTGTGCAACATTTTGTGTTTTATAAAACTGTTTAACACAACCTAACATTTGATCAAGTTGAAGTCTTGCCTCTCATGTTAGTTGTAGTCCTGTGTAGCCGTGTCACGTATAGCTTCAACACCACACCTTTACAGCTGCCCCATTTTGACTAATATTCTAATATTGGAGAAGAGAGTAGCTCTGTGGTGGTGGTCTGTAATGTGCACCCCAAGCAATGGACAATTTGATTTCTATTCCATCTCTGGTCAGTGATCAGGTCAAGCTGCTCTTGCAGGGTGGAAAAGACTTAACTGTGTCAGGCCTAAGGACCTGTTCAATTGCGTTCACGTCAGGCTTCTTCGATGCATCACAGTAAATACTCTTTCACCCATTTGAGGGGCCACGTTCCCCCATAAGGATGCACTGCTGTGTAGGAGATGATCAATTTGTAACCGTTTGTGGGACAAATGACCAAGTTGCCTCTAATTGTCAGCGGGGTTTTAGCCAGGTATAGATGCGTCAAACCGTAGGAAATATACAACAGTCATATCTCGCCTGTATCTGCCTGAAGTGTGTCAGACTTTACCCTAAGTTTCATGTTGCCCCACATGAATGATAAAATGTCTCTATCTGAGAAAGCAGTTTCTTTGGTATGGGAAGTGGCATCATTCTAAACAGACAAAGCATGGGGCTAGTGCACTCTACCTAATAGTGGCAGGTGCAAATGTGCCCACTGATTACAAACCTAGTTCTTTTTGGTGATCAAGGCAACTATGTTGTCTTCAATCATGTTTCGAATCCTCTATTGAGAAGTATGCCCCACTATTTGAGCCCATGTTGGCCCCAGTGGAAATTGAAACAGTTGATGTATGTTATGCATGTAGTAAATTTGATCATAGGGAGTACCTCACTTTTACTCAGGTTTCCTTTAGAGTCAGTGACAGTGGATAATTCATTGCTCAGGGGTATTAAGGACGTGAGGGACGTTTCCACATGTGTGAGTGGGAGCAGTATGTCATCTGTGTAAGATAATGCCATAGAATTCTCCACCTAGGGTACCTATTCCTCTTATCTGTTCCCATTGTCCGCTGGCCACCACTATGCTTTTATGAATCATACATACTGAGGATATGATGCCTGTTGGAACCGGGTTTACCGAGTCCGCCACGGTAGCATGGCGCGAAGCGGGAAAGCACGCAAAGGCATTGTGTAAGGCAGTTGTGCAGCACACTCTTACTTTGACTCAGAAATGCGAACGCAATAACATGACACCACAACAGGCTTGTGTATTTAAAATCAAGATCTTTTATATATAAATTAAGTTGGCATCAGATGAGGCAGATTAATTCAGATCTACATTCAAATTCATTGCATTACTCAACTGGTGCATATTTTAAATAAAGCATCATAGCTCATCAACATTGTAGGCCACTAAGAGGCCGCAGGAAT
The DNA here is from genome assembly GCA_963921515.1 of Calotriton arnoldi. Lineage (NCBI taxonomy): Eukaryota > Metazoa > Chordata > Amphibia > Caudata > Salamandridae > Calotriton > Calotriton arnoldi. Next base: position 89,410 of record CAWUFW010017070.1, read on the forward strand.
GATCTCCTAAACGTAGCACTTAATAATGATCTCAAGGTACGTTAATAAAACAGGGGCCTAAACATGCAGTTCACTTTAGCATATTCAATTACTTAAAAGAAGGCTTTTCACTTTACATTTAAATAGGCCTGCATTAATCTAGGCGCCCCCACATTCAGTACAGTGGGCGTCGCAATTCCAGTACACCTGTAACATAAAACACTTCAACTCTTGGCGGTGTACACTTCAGCTCGATTCAATTAAACACTTTCCCCCTGTGGTAAAGACTTAGCAGTTAAAAGCATGGCCTAGGCAGTAATTACAATAGGCATCTGCAATAAATTATTAAATACTGTAGGGAACCCCTCAACATGTCCAGTATCCTGGGGCTTCTATGACCCTTAGGGGTTAACTCCAGGCTAGGCCCACTCCTCTCCGGGGCCTCGCCTCATGGGGAAAGTTTACACAATTAATTATGGGGTTAATGGTGGCCCCCGGCCCCCAGTGGCGTTTTGTGGGCCCTAGGGGCCTCCTGGGCTCACCTGTTGCTGGTTCGTTGGTCGCGCTTCTCTAGCGACTGGCACTCCCCAGGCCCGGCCCGTGTTCTGGAGGGCGGGGCCCGGTCGGGGTACCTCGGCCTTCAGGCCGGACTGTCGGGACGTTGCGGGGGCCGGTATCACCTTCCTCCGGCCCCCGGGATCAGGGAATGAAGCTGCGGCACGTTGCGGGGGCCGGGATCACCTTCCTCCGGCCCCCGGGATCAGGTAATGACTGTGCGCGGGCTCAGGGTCTTTGGGGAAGGGAGCGGGAGCCGGCAGTCCTCTCCGGCCGGCTCCCTGTCTCCCTCTGCACGGCCGGGGCTCTTCCTGGGCCTCCGTCGGCGCTGGGGGCGTGACCGGGGCCGGCGCCCAATCGTTGCGCGGCCTTCCTGGGGGCGCGGCCGGCGCCCCCGGCTGCGTGGAGACGGCGTCGGCGGGGCCTGGAGGCCTCGCTGGTCGCGCTAGGCCGCGATGGCGATTTCTTTGGCCGCGACGGCGGCGGGGGTGATTTCTTCGGCCGCGACGGCGGCAATGGGGCCCAGGGCCCGGTGGCAACAATTTGGGGCAATTTTATAGAGGCTTCGGTGAGGGCGCGGACGGCGCACCTTACCACAGATACTTGAGGGGCTTCCCTCACCTCAACGCTCCCTTCGGTGAGGGCGCGACGGCGCACCTCACCACACGGCACTTCTCCTCAGGCGGCGGCGGCCGCGGCGGTGATCTCCACACAAGGTCAGTGACCTGAGGGGTGGCAGAAAGCAGGGCGCACCAGCAGCCTGTGGGCAGGGCTGACTGGAAAAGTACTTGGGGGCAGCCCAGCAGCAGGCAGGAATAGTTAGGGGGTGAAGGTCTAGCGCTTCAGGGTACGGCGCTTTACCTGGTGATCCCCAGTTGGGCAGTTTAGGCTTCAGGCCTGGCTGGACGGTCAGGCCTCCTCAAATTAAGGTGTCTTGCGACTGCTCCAGCTTGGTTGCTTCTTAGGCGCTTCTGGTTAGGAGTTTCTTGTCAGAAGTTCCTTATTATAAGTTTCTTGTCAAAGTTTCTTGTCAGAAGTTTCTTGTCATGAGGGGGGATGAGTTGGTGGTCTGGGAGTGCTTGATGTTCCTCCCCGCACGCTGAAGGTGGTTCCCTGGGTCCCCTCACACTGGGCAAGGTCAGTGGGTGGTGGGCGTTCCTCAGCTATCTTACTACAGCAGGGCCTCAGCCCTGTCAGCAGCAGTAGTGTAGGTCTCCCCCCTAGGCCCTAAAGCCTATACTCCAGCAGAGGTTCTCCCAGGTTCAGTGGTGCCTCATCAACTGACTAGAAAGTTTTCCCTCCAAGCCTTTTATACTCCTAGGTCAGGTGACTCTCCCAAAGGCGGCAAAACATAACTCCTCCCACAGCCCGGAAGGTTCTGGAACCTTCTACATGCCTGGCTATGTGGCCCAGAGGCGGGGATGGAATGGATACTGTATCCCTATGTCCCAGCCTGACCCTGGCTACTAGTGTGTATGCGTGTAAGGCCCCTCTGCAGTAGCAGGGGCCTGTGGCAGCCATCTTGAGTGAGAGAGAGCACCTGCACCTCAGCACTGGCTAGCAGTGGCAAGGTGCCCAGAGACCTAGATCCAGTAAAAATATGGTGGCAAAAATGAGGCGCAAAAGGGAAAAAAACAGGGAAAGACCACCCTAGGGCTGACAGGTCTAACACGCATCCCCCCAGCCGAAAGAGGGAGAGCTTCCCAACCTCTAGGGAGTTCTCTTCGCTAAGGCGGAAAAACCGGGAGAGACCGTCAGCGTTGGCGTGGTCTACACCGGGTCGATGTTCCACCCGAAAGTCCATCCCCTGGAGGGAAATGGACCACCTCAACAATTTGGGGTTTTCGCCTCTCATTTGCATGAGCCAGCAAAGGGGTCTGTGGTCGGTCTGGATCAGGAAGTGACAACCAAAAAGGTATGGCCTCAACTTCTTTACAGCCCAAACCACAGCAAAGGCTTCTCGTTCGATGGTACTCCACCGCTGTTCCCGGGGAGTAGTCTTCGGGAAATGAAGGCCACTGGCTGGTCTTGGCCATCGTCATTCAGCTGCGAGAGCACAGCTCCTATGCCATGCTCAGAAGCGTCTGTCTGTACAATAAATTCCCGTCCAAAGTCTAGAGTCCTGAGCACCGGTGCGGTGCACATTGCACGTTTGAGGGTCTCAAAGGCTTCCTGGCAGGCAGCCGTCCAGATGACTCTGCGTGGCTGCTTCTTTGAAGTCAATTCCGTCAATGGGCTCACGATGGTTCCATATCCCTTGACGAACCGGCGGTAGTACCCCGTGAGGCCGAGAAAAGCCCGGACCTCTGTTTGGGTCTTGGGGGCTCCCAGGCCAAGATGGTCTCAATCTTGGCTTGGAGGGGTTGCACCTTACCTCCGCCCACCAGATGTCCCAGGTACACGACAGATCCCTGTCCAATCTGGCACTTGCTGGCCTTGATGGTTAGACCAGCCCGTTGCAGAGCCTGTAGCACCTCCTGGAGATGCTCCAGATGGTCCTCCCAGCTGCTACTGAAGACAGCTATGTCGTCCAGGTAGGCAGCAGAGAAGGCCTCTAGGCCAGACAGCACCTGGTTCACCAACCGCTGGAAAGTGGCTGGAGCATTTTTCAACCCGAAGGGCATCACCCGAAATTGAAAGTGGCCCTCGGGGGTGGAGAACGCAGTCTTCTCCCTTGCTCCTTCCGTCATGGCTATCTGCCAATAGCCTGACGTCAAATCAATGGTACTCAAATACCGGGCTGCTCCCAGCCGGTCAATGAGCTCATCCGCCCGAGGGATCGGGTGAGCGTCGGTCTTAGTGTCTGAGTTGAGTCCACGGTAATCCACACAGAACCGAAGTTCTGGTGTGGTGCCCGGTGGGCCCGCTTTCGGCACCAACACCACCGGACTAGCCCAAGGGCTACTGGAAGGCTCAATCACTCCCAGTTCTAGCATCTTGGTAACCTCACCCTGGATACTAGCCTTGACTTTATCGGACAGCCGGTAAGACTTGGTTTTTACTGGAGGACTGTCCCCTGTGTCCACATCATGGGTACACAGGTGCGTGATTCCAGGCGTGAGGGAGAACAACGAGGCGTACTGCCCCAAGACCTGGCGGCAGTCCCTCTGTTGCTCTGGGGTCAAGGATGTGGCGAGGACCACTCCCTCTACCGAACCATCCTTCTCATGGGCCGCCAGAAGGTCTGGAAGAGGCTCACTCTCCTCCTCCTCACTTCCATCTGTTATCATTAGGAGAGTGAGTTCTGAACGCTCCTGGTGGGGCTTCAGGCGGTTGACGTGGAACACCCTGTGGGGTTGACGTGGGGTCTTCACATCGACGACATATGTGGTCTGGCCTCTCCTTTCCAAGATCTCAAACGGCCCAGTCCACCGGTCCTGGAGGGCGCTAAGCTCTCCTGGCTCCATGACCCACACCTTCTGTCCAGCGTCTAACTCTACCGTCCGCGCGTTCCGGTCATACCATTTCTTCATGACGGCTTGACTTGCCTCTAGATTGTCCGAGGCCTCCTTCCACAGCTTGGCCACTTGGCTGCGGAATGCCAGCATATAGCTGACCACATCACGGGGAAGCTTCAAGGAAGACTTCTCCCACCCCTCCTTGACAAGACTGAGGGGCCCCCGAACGGGGTGGCCATAGAGCAGCTCAAAGGGGCTGAAACCGACCCCTTCTGCGGCACCTCTCGGTAGGAGAAGAGCAGACAGGGTAAGAGGACGTCCCACTTTCTTCTCAAGTCCTCGGGTAGGCTCCTGATCATCCCCTTCAAGGTTTTGTTAAAGCGCTCCACGAGCCCGTTCGTCTGGGGGTGGTAAGGAGTGGAGAACCGGTAGGTCACTCCACACTCCTTCCACATGGCCTGCATGTAGGCCGACATGAAATTCGTGCCCCTATCTGACACCACGACCTTGGGGAATCCCACTCGGGTAAAAATCCCCATCAGGGCCCGCGCCACCACCGGTGCAGTGATGGTCCTCAGAGGGTTTGCCTCCGGGTACCGGGTGGCGTGGTCTACCAGCACCAAAATGAACCTGTGTCCTGCAGAAGTCGGCGGGTCCAATGGCCCGACAATGTCAATCCCTACCCGCTCAAAAGGGGTATCGACAACTGGGAGAGGTTCCAGAGGGACCTTCACTTTCGTCCCTGTCTTGCCGCTCGCTTGGCAAGTGGTGCAAGTCTTGCAAAAAGTGTCAGAAGTGACGCGCATCCTGGGCCAGTAAAAATGTGGGACCAGACGTGCAAACGTCTTGTCTTGGCCCAGGTGTCCTGCTAGTGGTATTTCGTGTGCCAACTCTAGCAGAAAGGCTCGGTAGCATTGGGGGACCACCACGGCCCTTGAGGACCCATGCACCGGAGCCTTAGGCTCACTGTAGAGGAGACCATCCTCCCAGTAGACATGGTAGTTACCAGTCTCTGTTCCAACTGCTTGGGCTTCGGCCTGTTGCCGCATGCCTTCAAGCGTAGGGCACTCCTTCTGCGCCCGGCAAAATTCCTCCCGGGTAGGCCCTCCTTCCACCTGCCACTCTGCAGGGGTCGGCAGGTCCCCCACGGGAACACCAACCACCTCAGCGGACTCCGGGGTCACCTCCGCGGGCTCCCCATCCATCTCACCGGGTGTCTCCTCCTGGACATCTCCTCGTCCAGCAGTGGGCTGGGCCATTATTTCAGGCTCCAACCCCAGCTGAGTTCCTTGTCGGGCAGCCATGGACCGCGTGACGACGCAAGTCCATCCTGGTAATCCCAACATCTCAGCATGGGCATTGAACTCTACCTCCCTCCAGGCAGTATGTTCCAAGTCGTTGCCCAGCAGACAGTCAACTGGCATGGCAGGGCTCACCGCAACCTTCAACAGACCTGATACTCCTCCCCACTCAAAGGGAACTTGGGCCACGGGGTAATGACCCAGGCTATTATCAGCCATAACAACCGGGTGGAATTCCTCAGGAATCACCTGCTCTGGGGACACCAGCTGACGTCTCACCATCGTCATGCTGGCACCTGTGTCCCTCAGAGCCTCCACCTCCTCCCCGTTCACCAGGACCCTCTGCCGATACTTGGCAGTGTTCGCGGGTACCTGAACCCGTGGGATGATCTCTCTATCTCCCAGGGAAACTAAGGTCAAGCCTGTCCACTCACGTCCCCTACCTAGGGACAACTCCTCCCCAAGCGCTACACTGGCCACCCCGGGGCTCTTACCTCCTGTGGGGGCTGGGGTTCTCTTGCGACACTGGGGATCCCCCTTGTAATGTCCAACCTCCCCGCACTCGTAGCACCGGACAGTTCTGGGCTGCTGACTCCTGTCAGGATAAGTGGGTTTCTGGGATCCAGATTGGGATGGGGAACCTACCCCTCTCCCAGGCGGTCTATTTTGGGGACCTTTAAAGAACTCCCTCTTTTTATCTCCCCCTCTTTCTTCTGGGGGAGCCCCTGTCCACCTTTCGGGGGTCCGCCCCGGCTCCCTTGTGGGACACCCGAGTGCTGACCCACGTGTCTGCCTCCTCTGCAAGCTCCCTAGGATTGGTCAGCTTGCGGTCCACCAAGTACTGGCGCAGCTCCGGAAAACATTTCTCTAGGAGGTGCTCTCTCAAGAACAGGTCGTACAGCCCTTTGTAATTGTCAACGTTGCTGCCACGCACCCAACCCTCCAATGCCTTCCGGGCATAATCAAAAAAATCCACCCAGTTTTGTGTGTGAAGCTTGTGGCTGTTGCGGAACTTTTGGCGGTACTTCTCTGGGGTGAGGCCAAACTTCTTGAGCAGGGCCTCCTTCATGATAGGGTAGTTAGTCTGCTCCCCCTTATCCAAAGTTAAAAGTGTGTCCCTTACTAGTGGAGGTATGTACCTATAAAGACCTCCCCCCAGTAGCTCTCAGGAACTCTATGGGCCACCAGAGCCACCTCGTATGCCGCCAACCACTTGTCGATGTCATCACCTACACTAAAACTGGCCATCACCTCTCTGGGTAAATAGAATTTGGGCTCCTGTGGAACCCCAGCAGGTACGCTGCCACCATTCACTTTGCCCTGCATCTCCATCTGCAAGGTCCGGAGCTCTAGTTCCTTCAGGCTAAGCTCATGTACAAGCTTCCTTTCCTCCATGGCTAGCCTTGCCTGTTCTCGCTCCCTTTCCATCCTAGCAAGTTCTAATGTTAATTGCCTCTGCTCCCTTCTGTCCTCAAATTCCTCTGGCGACAAACTCCCCCCTGACGCACTACTGCCTGCCCTGGAAAGTCTTCCTGGCAGCACATTCTCGCTAACATCAATGTGCAGTAGGTCCAGTTCTCCTGGGTTGTCTGCCTCCCCCTGCTCCTCGTCCCCTCTTCCCTCCGGGTGGGCCATTACCCATGCCCTCAAAGCTTTCTGAAGCACCTCCTTCCTGGCGCCTCGCTTGACGGCCACCCCCCTCTCTAGGCAGAACTCCTTGAGCTGTGTCACCGTATACCTTTCTAGGTTGGCTAACTCAAACTCCATCCTCCTAGGTGGGGTCCCAGACAATTTAAGGAAGGGGTTCTAGACTGTAGGTAACAGGTCTAACGGAGGAATGTACACAATCGGCAATTACAAAAGAATTCCTAGCACTTTCATTACAATAGGTGTCTAATTGCGACGCACACTGAGTCACTGTAGGGTGCTGCACAAACACCAGTCCTTATCCAACCGCTGAACACCAAATGTTGGAACCGGGTTTACCGAGTCCGCCACGGTAGCATGGCGCGAAGCGGGAAAGCACGCAAAGGCATTGTGTAAGGCAGTTGTGCAGCACACTCTTACTTTGACTCAGAAATGCGAACGCAATAACATGACACCACACCAGGCTTGTGTATTTAAAATCAAGATCTTTTATATATAAATTAAGTTGGCATCAGATGAGGCAGATTAATTCAGATCTACATTCAAATGCATTGCATTACTCAACTGGTGCACATTTTAAATAAAGCATCATAGCTCATCAACATTGTAGGCCACTAGAGGCCGCAGGAATGATCTCCTAAACGTAGCACTTAATAATGATCTCAAGGTACGTTAATAAAACAGGGGCCTAAACATGCAGTTCACTTTAGCATATTCAATTACTTAAAAGAAGGCTTTTCACTTTACATTTAAATAGGCCTGCATTAATCTAGGCGCGCCCACATTCAGTACAGTGGGCGTCGCAATTCCAGTACACCTGTAACATAAAACACTTCAACTCTTGGCTGTGTACACTTCAGCTCGATTCAATTAAACACTTTCCCCCTGTAGTAAAGACTTAGCAGTTAAAAGCATGGCCTAGGCAGTAATTACAATAGGCATCTGCAATAAATTATTAAATACTGTAGGGAACCCCTCAACATGTCCAGTATCCTGGGGCTTCTATGACCCTTAGGGGTTAACTCCAGGCTAGGCCCACTCCTCTCCGGGGCCTCGCCTCATGGGGAAAGTTTACACAATTAATTATGGGGTTAATGGTGGCCCCCGGCCCCCAGTGGCGTTTTGTGGGCCCTAGGGGCCTCCTGGGCTCACCTGTTGCTGGTTCGTTGGTCGCGCTTCTCTAGCGACTGGCACTCCCCCAGGCCCGGCCCGTGTTCTGGAGGGCGGGGCCCGGTCGGGGTACCTCGGCCTTCAGGCCGGACTGTCGGGACGTTGCGGGGGCCGGTATCACCTTCCTCCGGCCCCCGGGATCAGGGAATGAAGCTGCGGCACGTTGCGGGGGCCGGGATCACCTTCCTCCGGCCCCCGGGATCAGGTAATGACTGTGCGCGGGCTCAGGGTCTTGAGGAGGGAGCGGGAGCCGGCAGTCCTCTCCGGCCGGCTCCCCGTCTCCCTCTGCACGGCCGGGGCTCTTCCTGGGCCTCCGTCGGCGCTGGGGGCGTGACCGGGCCGGCGCCCAATCGTTGCGCAGCCTTCCTGGGGGCGCGGCCGGCGTCCCCGGCTGCTTGGAGACGGCGTCGGCGGGGCCTGGAGGCCTCGCTGGTCGCGCTAGGCCGCGATGGCGATTTCTTTGGCCGCGACGGCGGCGGGGGTGATTTCTTCGGCCGCGACGGCGGCGATGGCAATTTCTTCGGCCGCGAAGGCGGCGGGGGTGATTCTTCAGCCGTGACGGTGGCGATGGGGCCCAGGGCCCGGTGGCAACAATTTGGGGGCAATTTTATAGAGGCTTCGGTGAGGGCACGGACGGCGCACCTCACCACAGATACTTGAGGGGCTTCCCTCACCTCAACGCTCCCTTCGGTGAGGGCGCGACGGCGCACCTCACCACACGGCACTTCTCCTCAGGCGGCGGCCGCGGCGGTGATCTCCACACAAGGTCAGTGACCTGAGGGGTGGCAGAAAGCAGGGCGCACCAGCAGCCTGTGGGCAGGGCTGACTGGAAAAGTACTTGGGGGCAGCCCAGCAGCAGGCAGGAATAGTTAGGGGGTGAAGGTCTAGCGCTTCAGGGTACGGCGCTTTACCTGGTGATCCCCAGTTGGGCAGTTTAGGCTTCAGGCCTGGCTGGACGGTCAGGCCTCCTCAAATTAAGGTGTCTTGCGACTGCTCCAGCTTGGTTGCTTCTTAGGCGCTTCTGGTTAGGAGTTTCTTGTCAGAAGTTCCTTATTATAAGTTTCTTGTCAAAGTTTCTTGTCAGAAGTTTCTTGTCATGAGGGGGGGGGATGAGTTGGTGGTCTGGGAGTGCTTGATGTTCCTCCCCGCACGCTGAAGGTGGTTCCCTGGGTCACCTCACACTGGGCAAGGTCAGTGGGTGGTGGGCGTTCCTCAGCTATCTTACTACAGCAGGGCCTCAGCCCTGTCAGCAGCAGTAGTGTAGGTCTCCCCCTAGGCCCTAAAGCCTATACTCCGGCAGAGGTTCTCCCAGGTTCAGTGGTGCCTCATCAACTGACTAGAAAGTTTTCCCTCCAAGCCTTTTATACTCCTAGGTCAGGTGACTCTCCCAAAGGCGGCAAAACATAACTCCTCCCACAGCCCGGAAGGTTCTGGAACCTTCTACATGCCTGGCTATGTGGCCCAGAGGCGGGGATGGAATGGATACTGTATCCCTATGTCCCAGCCTGACCCTGGCTACTAGTGTGTATGCGTGTAAGGCCCCTCTGCAGTAGCAGGGGCCTGTGGCAGCCATCTTGAGTGAGAGAGAGCACCTGCACCTCAGCACTGGCTAGCAGTGGCAAGGTGCCCAGAGATCTAGGTCCAGTAAAAATATGGTGGCAAAAATGAGGCGCAAAAGGGAAAAAAAAACAGGGAAAGACCACCCTAGGGCTGACAGGTCTAACAATGCCCTAAAAATTCACCTACGCTTTTGGGTTGGTATATAGCCACTAAACCTTTGAAAATATCTGGGATAAGCCTGACTGCTCTGCCAAGCTACCAAGGGGGTGAGCAGGGGTTATCTTCAGCATGTAACTCCCTTGCCCTGACTAGAGTGGTGGTTTCTGCCTGGCTTAGGCGCCTGCCCTAGCCAACCAGAGATCCCATTTCTAACAACAATGAACCCACATACCAGCATTTTAGACAACCCAATTGGTTGGCCTGGATGAAGGCAGCCCCCTGAGATGTGTAGACACAGAAAGGACTATTGCTGTGGGAGCTGAAAACTACTGATCTTCTGCAGAATCGGAAGGTCGTTGCCCCCCACCCCCTTTTCCCTCTTGTCCTATGTGGCTTTTCAGCTGGTGCTAAAAGTGAAGCAGTACTTGTATTGTCATCACTCAATCATTCCATGACAGGTGCTGGCAGTCGAACCTGACATGCCACCCTCTGCATCCTGTCTCCCAGAACTGAAACACGATATGCTGCAATCACTGCTTTACATGCAAGTACCCATGACAAGGATGATAGCCGACTGTCACTAAAGGGAGAGCACTTGGTGCACCCCTCCGGATCCAGGACAGGATCAGGACCACTTTCATGTCAAGGGAGAGGCCTACGCCTTTGAGGACATGCAAGATTAGCATGAGGCTGGAGCCAAAACTCCAAACTCCAGGATACCAGATACTCGATGCTGGGCATTTAGGGCAGGGGAAACAATTTTACACAATGCAGGGAACATTCCTGCCCCAACAGTCACCATCAACTGTTTTAGGGCATGACATTCCGTGGCCTCCATTCCTCTCACCCACTCATTCCTATCACACAACACACCATGGATCAACATTTCAAATTGAACACCATCTGCTCTCTTGCTGCCTTTACACCTCTGAAGGTATTGAGCTAGCATCAGCTCAAATTATCTGATTGGAACTTCCTAAATTCGCTCATAGTTCATTTGCTCAGTCATGGGCATCCTTCTAATGTCTGCCATTCCTTTTATTGACAAGCAACTGATTATAGTGGCTGCCTTAGACACACCATTCAAAGCCTCAGCTCTACAAGCAATCTGAAACTCACAAACCATTCCAAAATATATTATACACCTACATAGATGTGCAAAAGCTCTTTTGGATCCTTGTCAGGCACTCCGGGAGGGATGTGAGTGGAATCGCCTTTCCCAGATGTCGCTGTCTCTGCTGTCATATATAGCATCTCTTTCTCTAAAGCAATATTCTTTCTCTCCAATTCCCTCCCCTATGCTCCCTTTCTTTTGGTGGACCAAATTTTCCTGTCTCTCCATCCTCCTTTCCTCTTTTTAGTGGCAAGCTAATCTCAGCTTCTCCTTCTCAAGCTCTCTGGCCTTCTCCTCTTCCTCGCCCTTAGGTGTCTGGATGGCCAACTGCAAATTCAGTGTCTCAGCCAGACTTAAGCCATTCAAGGGAATAACTCTTGGAGACTGTGACAGTGGCACCCTAGAAATCACTGGTGGTCATTGTATTGGGAAAACACTGTGAAGCAAATTTGAAGATACACATGAGGTGCGCCCGTTGGAACCCCACGCTAAGAGAATCCCACACCACAGCATTCCCTTTCAGGGATCCTATCATGGTTACCTCTCCAGAGTCCAGCATAGTTTCTTCCCTCCCATCCAGTTTCTCTAAGTGGTCTGTTCATAACTCAAAAGTATCTCCATATCCTTGTTCCTGAAACCCTCCACCCTCTATTCAAACACAAGTCCCCCAACAGATCCTAAGGACAGGACGTCAAGGTCTACCCCCACCAACCTTGTATCTGTCATATTATTGTGCAGGTTTAAATGTGAACTAGTTGAACATATTCCTGTCTGTTGCAGGATCTCACAAAGCTTGCCACCAATTGTGAGACCCTGTTCTGGGGTGGCCACAAGACAAGAAGGACTACTGGGCCTCAGCTGTGGAGGTTGGGCTAATTCACCTATGATGCCCCGGGGTCTGTCCTACAAAGGCTCTGCAAACTGGGCCTCATACAACCCCTTCAGTACTTAACTCTCAGTGGTAGCAATGGCGAGCAGTCACAGGGATCTCAGGGAGGTGGTATGGGAGTGATCAAGCTTAGAAATCAACAATCACCCACCAGCGTAGTAACTGATTGTCCAACTCAGTATTTTACTTTATAAAAAGAAAAGTACTTTATTTGACACTTAAAAACAAAATATCATACAGGCAATATCTAAGAGGTACAGTCCAGGGAACTGGCCTAGGGGTCTACTGCACCCCAGTATGCCACCCACCCATAACCCCCTCAGGTGTCACGCCTTCTCTGAATTAAGCGGGTCTCCTCTGTGAGCTAGAGTGTCTCAGAAGTAATGAGTCACGCTAAGGCTCCTTCCCTCAGCAGGCAGGCAGGCATTTGGGCACTAAACGTCAGATAAGCAGCTTCTTTCAGCAAGGCAAACTGCCCTCTTACCCCTTGGCAGCTGGCTGTCAGACATGAGCTCAGGTTGCACAGTAGTACTGTGAGTACACTGCAGACCACTTAATTTCTTGGACACATACAACTTGGAACTGGAACAACAGTTGGGTCAATGGCTTTCCCTTTTATGCAGTAAAAGCAGCCACGAGATGTGGATCCACTGTCTGAACTTTTAGAAGTAGTTTAGGGAGGTTCTCCTTTTGAGTGTCCTTTCCAGACTTCTCTCCAGGCACCTCCTTTGTGTAGAGTGATGATCAACATTGCAGGGTACTCTCTAGTCTGGTGTATCCACAAGAGAGACGCAAAGAAGTGTGAGCTTTCCCGACTGTCATCAGCCACAGTGAACAGTGATCACGGAAAATAAGGAATGTTGGCGACAATTACGGAGTCCCTTTCACCTTGAACAACATAGACTACAGTCCCACACTTCACCCCCACTATTTACCATATGACAGTACTACAGGAAGACTAATCAGCAACTCCTCTCAACAAAAGGCCTAATTGAATTACTAAATGAGCCTTGTCTCCTCTTTGTGCAATGCCAGCAATACTCTTCCACCATCTGGGAAACAATCTCAACTTCATGTCATGCATAAAACCAGGAGAGGGGTATCTAAAATGGATCCTGCAGGCCTTCATTGCTCTGACTCACTCATATACAAAATGCACTTACTATATTGGCCACATATACATACATACGCTACATGCTCTTGGGGTGTTAGGGCCAGAATCTGGTTTAGCAGATAAAAGCAGCAATTTACATAACTAGGGCTAGTAGGCCTCAATCCCACTGAAGAAGATAAAAAGATCTTCTCACAATTATGGATTCACAAAACATTGTACACCACCACTCAAACTGCTAAATCCATGAGGTGGACCATAGCCCACTGTCAATGTAATGAGGGCATGCTTGATGGACGCCTCCAAGCTAAAGGGCAGGTCAAGAACCTCACTCACGTCAAAGGACAGACCTAGGTTTTTGAACAAGCTCTAGATTACTGTGAGGGTAGGAACAAAAATCAAACTCCAGGATATCATATACTTGCATACTTGCAGTAGGGCACTCAGGCACAGGAAGATGATGGTGCACCATGCAGGGGACATTCCTGTCTCTACAGGGTTTGTGGTACAACCATGTGCATGCCCACCTCCGGTTATGGATGTAACATCCCCCACAATACAAAATTTAAAATAACTTAAATATTACATTCTCGTTTTCAGCATTAAGAGCTAAAGGCATTCTTCAGTGTATGCTGTACAATGCATAGTCCTTATATTTCTGAGATGGTACTGGATTGAACATTGCATTGAACTTACACCCAGGAGAACTGTTCTTCAGAAGAATTCTGTCTCCCAGTTCAATGTCACTTTTCTCTTAGCCTCATTTCAGACTCACTAGGGTGTTCTTATCAGTTCGCCGTCTTGTGATTTCTTCGGCAGTATTCGCCTCGAATTTCTTTTGGGTGACTGAGGATTGAGTCACACATATGGTAACTAAACGGCACTATTACAGATGCTTTCTCTGTGGAGGCATGCAGAGTGAGGCAGTACTATTGTAAGAGTTTATAGATGGTGTAATCTTTGTAGAGGATGTGCATAAACCTGTCGGCCTGTCCGTTAGACTGTGGCCCCCGAGGTGTGACCTTTCTGTGCTTGATGTAAAGTGAGGAGATGTAGGAGGAGAATTCATGCTTGTGAGATGGTGTGGCCATTCTTGAGGAATTCCGTGCATCATCATTATCTTCTATAGCTTTGAAATATCCTCCTCTGAGGTGGTGAGTACAATCTCCACTTCAGGTCACTGGCTGTACACTTGCTGTGTATCATCACTGGCGCTTGGCAGCAATCTGAAAGGATGGTGAAATCAGTACTGAGGCGGGACATTTTGGAAGCTCTCATTTTGAAAACACCAGCAGTTTCTGAACATTGGGCTTGCTGTGCAGCGTGAGTGGGGAAACTCTAGGTCAGCAGGAGCCCCTTATATTGAGATTTAGTGCAGGACTTGAGCAACAGGTGAGTACCTGGGCTTCAGACAGGCGGGGCCATTACAATGCTCCACAACACTAGCCTCTTTGAAGTACTTGCGTTCACCATAGTATGTGCAGTGGGAGAGTCAGTGTGCAAGGGCTGTGGACTCACAACCGTATTCAATGCCTCTGTTATGGATGGCGCCCTGAGTCCCTAGGCTGTGACCTCTCTAGTGTAGTATGCAATGATGATTACAGGCAAGCAGTGTCTTCACCAGGCACACAGCAGCCCGCAATGAGCCTTGCAGGACAGACAGACGGCAAAGAGTCGCTGTGTTGGGCGCACTCCTGTTGATCCGGCTGCTAGCCAAGGCCATCTGAGCTCAAACTGAGGTGAGGAGGTGCTGGATGATACTCAGCCTCCTTGCCAGTGTTTTGGTGTGGCTTACAAGCATTGCGGGGCCTTGGAAAATATCCTTTACCCGGCAATCTTTACAGTGGCGTCACTAGGGTTGGTGTCACCCAGTGCGGTAACTCCCGAGTCCGGGGGTGCGGGGGTGCGGACCGCACGGGGCAGGTGACACCATCACATGGGGTGACACCGTGAGCCTCTGCTTTAAAGCAGAGGCTCACGGTGTCACCCCATGTGATGGTGTCACCCGGTGCGGTCCGCACCCCCCGCACCCCTCTAGTGACGCCACTGAATCTTTACAATGACCAGCCATTACAACGAAGTCAGTACCCCGCATGCGACGTTACCACGCATTACTTTACCACGCAAGGCGTTACAACGACTTGCTGTAAGGGGCGCGTTGTTGGACTGGTGTTAGATTTTAAAGTCCAACACTTTCCCTACTGTTGCGTAGGCTGGAGTTAGAATAGCAATTTATACTATTCCAAAGTCCAGTGCCCCCTAAAGCAAGTCGCTGTAACGACTTGCATGCTAAAGTAACGCGTGGTAACATCGCACGCGGGGTACTGACTGTCTTGTAAAGGCATGCGGAGTAAAGGCCTGCGGGGTTCCATCATACAACCCGGGGCCTGTGGATGATGTGACATAATAGAAGAGACTTAGGCTGTGGTGGTTGCTTGGCTGCATGCATGAGGTGATCACGGTCGGATTCTTTATTTTACACATACCCCATACTCATCAGGGTGAAACCACCTTGAAGAGAAACTGGAGGGGGTGTGCGCTACTGCCCTGTGCATGCCCACCTGTAGTTACAAAGATAACAATCCTGTCCATCGCCCATCAGGCTGTGTACGATTCTGCCACAGAATCTAAGATCTAAGAGGTAAAGATTTTATGCTATTGCTTGAGCACTCCGGATAGACGCTTACTTGCTCTCCCTATATTTACTAGAACTACAGAAGGTGTCCATGGCTTTTTTTGTCATTACTCTTAAGCATTAGAGTGGCCTGCCCAATTCTATTAGGAGAAGGATGGATCATATGGTTTTAAGTCTATCCACTGCTAGAGAATTCAAGGTGCCCTGGGCTATTTAGGTGGCACTGGACTGGATTAGCTAAGCCTCTCCAGTGTTCTACTTCAATTGCCTCCTCCAGAGGGTCTCTACCCTATCCTATTCAAACACAACAACTATATACTGAGCCTCTTCTCATCCTCTTTCAACTCTCTGTATTGCCTCTTTTCCCTCGTTCTTCAAGCACTGGCTCCTCGTGTCCCCACAGAGAGCAAGGGCAGCCCTAATCTTCTGCAGAAAGCTACCATGAAGTATGGTCCCTGTACCCCTGTTACTTTCAAATCTTGATACAGTGGCGTAGCTAGGGGGGGCAGTCCGCCCCTGCGGGACTGTTTTTGGGGGCGGCGCGCAGCTGCACTTCACCCTTTCACTTCACCCCTTCACTTCACTAGAACCCCCCGTCTTACCTGCACACACTGGCCGTCGCTGGGCGGCAAACTATGGGACCGCCCCGGGTGGCAAAACCGCTATCTACGCCACTGTCTTGATACATTTAAGAAAGGCAAGGGAGTGATGCGTCGCTGCATCCCTCTTCCTCCGAGGTTGTCTGTCAGGCTTGTGTAGGGAGGCAGAGGAAGGTGGGTAGAAGTTTACACCTGTCTCGTCTGCTTTCTTCGGATGTGTACAGACCCAGCGGGAGAGTAGGAGGAGTAGGGCTGGATATATTTCCCCGGTGGGCTGGGGCCCACGGAAGCCAGTTTCGAAAGCCCTGGCTGCTCCTGAAGCCTTTGTCACTTTCCCCAGCTCCTGGAGGCTGATTGCAGCAGCCATCGGTAGCCTTCAAGAGAGAGAGAAAGGGAGTGGTGAAGGTAGAGAGAAAGCGATCAGAGAGGGAGGAGAGAAGGAGAGAGAGCAATGGATGGATGGAAAGAGAGAAAGTGTTCAAGAGGGGGAAGGGAGTGGGACTGGTTTAAGCATTTTTGTCAGGGCTGTTGCTAGTGTGGCCCTGGCGAGGAGCTAGTTTAGGGACAGCCTTTCCTACTAACACTATTGGAACTGGGGAAGGTGGTGGAGGCAAGTTATTTGCCAACATCCATGACGTCACCACAGGCTACAGCAGCTGTCAGAAACCTATATTGTGTACAAAGGCTTCCAAGGGATTGTGTGCAGTAGGCCTCATTCGTTTAAAAACGATGTACAGAGCTTTATAAAATGTCATAAAAGATCAGAGAGAACACCTGTAATGGGCGTGGCAAAGAATTGAAGAGTTTCTCCAAAAGGGTGGTTTTATAAACATTCTCATGGGCGTGTGCCTGCATAATACAACAAAGCAAGTGAAGTTACATAGAAAACCTAAAAAACTATTATCACGAAGAGTATTACTCACATTCAAAGACAGGACAAAAACAATCCCCAAACGAGCTCACTTATTTTCAGCATATTTTGACTTATCCTATCTTCTCCTTGATGTGACTCTTGTTTTCAGTCACTGGTAGCACTTGCTTGAAGGGCTTCTGAGAGGTCAGGGCATGGCAGACGCTTCAAATAGTGAGCTGCAGAATGTAGAATTTCCAGTACTATAAGAGTAGCTGCTCATGTTGCAGAAGGAGCCAGGTTACTGTACTGCTGTTTCATCACACACTGGTTGAAATGTACTCTTTATACAAGCCTGTAGGCAGATCTCTCAACACTTTACGCTGCCACAAAATCATGCAAAGTGGCTCAAAGTGGTGCAGTCTTGGTAAGTGTTTACTTTCCAGTGCAAAACTTTATTTACACTGGAAAGTAGACATAAAGCAACACAAATATATATATTTTTTAGAGTTTTATATAGCGCAAACTCAAACCGAAGATATCAGGCATCAAAGTACTTTACATTAGCACCAATTTCGTTGCAGATGGACACATTCATTATTTTTTTGTTGGGCACGGTGAGATTAAGTGATTTGCCCAGAATCACACGATGTTGAGCGTCGCTGCCGAGACACAAACCCAGTTCTCCTGCTTCGAGGTCGACTGCTCTAGCCATAAGGCCACATCCTCTCTTTGCTGTACTATGTCTCAAGGGAGCTTTCCATGGGTAGTACTTGGGCGATCTCATGCTACCACCCAAGGTTTTTGATGCAAAGCCTGGTCTACTAACGTTTCTGTACAGAGTTTTGCACCAGAAAATGCACCTCCTTTTTGCCAAACGTTTTTAACGACTGCAGCCATACAAAGTGAGAAAAGTTTAAAAGTAAGTCTAAGCATAATATTGTGTAGTGGAAAGTACAAAACCCATGCTAGACATCACACACACCGCTTTGTACTATAGTTCAAAGGTCTGGGCATGACACTGAGCAGTCTGATTGTGTGCCAGCGCTGGGGAAGAAAGAAGCAACACCATATGTTAGTAGATATGGCTCTGCGGTGCTCCCCCACCCCAAGTGCAATGCAGTGCAGTAAATTTGCTTGCTGAATTTTTTTATAAATCTAGCCTCCCTCCCACCGCACCCCCCTCCACTATACTGCAAAGGTTTACTGGGTGGTTTTATTGTGTTGTTGTGGAATCCAAGAATGCCACGAGCAACATAGAACAATTAGTGGATGATTAATTTTCCAAAATATTTGTTATTTCATTCATCCTGAGATTCCTAGCTGTTAAAAATAAGCTAGATCCAGGACAGCTTCTGGTGGTTGTATGTTATTGCCTTAGACAAATGGCTCCTGAGGGGAGGGTAAGTCCATCATTATGGCAGTGTGGTGTCAGTTTATTAGGCAGAGCAGTGGTATTTTATGGCTTTTTGTCGCATGGAAGAGCAGTGCATGATTTTCGAAAGATCAACTATTTATTTGCATGACAAAAGTGTTGTTAATTAAAAGTGATTTTAAAAAGAGATGAAAATATAACCCATAGAAATAAATGCACAGCGCCCAAATAATAGCTATGCTCATAGCTCAAGTGTAAGTGCAGCTTGCATGATTATTTAATTGGTGAAATATGAAACAATCATAGTTGAAAACTAGCTACACAGCGAGGGATGGCGGTCGGCTGAAGCGCTAACGCCCGCCTCCTCGCCACGTCAGGATACCAACGCAACGCAGGTAGAGATCGCGTCGGATGAAGGCTACCGGCTCCCCCGCGGCTCTCCGGCTACTGGCTCTGATGTTTACCATGATTAAAGCGGCCGCGAAGATTCACATCCTGGGGTTAGACCACGGCCCCCTCGGGGACAAATTGCAGAGTCTCTGCAGGCAGGACCTCGTAGCAGCCAGTAGAGGCTGTGAGGAGCAGGCTGCTCAGTGGACTGAGTTTGTGTATGCTCCACCATTCCAGCAGGATATCAGCATCCAGACCCAGGAGGCAGGAAGATCCATCCTCATCAGGGACGGCCTCCAGGTTTCACGCCGGGGGGGTAAGTGTGTGCGCTCTGCTCAATTATTGGTAAGGCTGTAGCGCTACCCAGTAGAGGGTCGCTGGGGAGGGCCATAACAGCATTTTGTCAAAGGCACTTCTGACAGACGTTAAAAAGCGGAATTCTTTTTTGGAACTAAATCAGTGGGGCTAGGGCGGAGTAGTAAAAAAAATGCGAAGTCACTCCAAGATCTCTATCTCTGCAACAACTCATTTTGAGATCCCCGCCTCTAACCAACGGATTAAGAAAAGAGTGTGACAAGCCACAGCAAAAACAATTTGCACTGTTTTGGCTCAAAAACATTTAAATCTCTCTAACGAGCTAGGAGACGGCGAAGAAGGCGCAAATATTAGTGAGGACCATCGCCCCATGGAGGGGGGCACAGAACAATCAATTCAAGTCCTGAGCAGAGCGATAGCAGCATGGAATTCATAGCAGCTATGCCTACTAAGACCTTAATGCAAGATGTAAGTAATTCTATTCTGACTTCTCCCTTAAAAGAAGTTAGGAAATATCCCCTCTTCACAAAGGCAAAACAAGGCTCTGGGTCAAATGCAACCCCCGTGACTGATCAGCCTGAGAAAATGCAGCCTCGGCAGCCTCCACAGTCTCCTCGCTTGCTGCAGTCACAGGCTCATCCTCCCACTCTTGCTTCTGGGGATAAGCTGATGGGGCTCCAACCTCCGACATTGTCCAACGAGTCAACAACAACTCAGGCCATATCAACTCCTGAGCAGGAAGATTCAGGAGGGGAAAAGACACAGCAGGATCCACCACCTTCTCCAGAAAGTGAGATATCTCAGGGCAGTCTCCCGTCTACGATACAATGGGATGCCACAACCATGCTAAATCTCATCCTAGAGGAAATTCGGGTTTTGAAAGCCTCACAGACCATGGAGATCGCTGCCCTACATGCACGTCTTACAAAAATTGAGGAGACTGTGGCCCAGATCCTGGAGCGGTTAAGAGAGGCAGAAGGATGGATCTCACAGTTAGAAGATCAAGTAATGAGAAGACAGCCGCGATGCAGAAACAGAAATCCCCAATGGAATATAAGTTGGAGGAGTTAGAAAATCACTCAAAGCGAGCTAATTTGCACATTGTCGGGGTCCCGGAAGGGCTGGAGGGACAGCAAACGCTGCAATGGGCAAATACTTTTATCAAAAAACATGTCCTCCCGGAACATACCGGTGATCTCACACTCACAAGAGCTCATCGTGTACTTGCGCATCTTCCTCCCAATTTAAAATATCCACGCACAATCCTGGTGAATTTCAGAGATTACAGGGTGAAGGAGCTAGTACTATCCAAGGCTATCAAATAGAAGCAGTTTAGCACTCCTGAAAGAAATCCCTCTCTGTCGCATATTCTTTGATATGTCTGCTGCAGCAGCTAGGAAGAGGAAAGAATTCGTAAAGATGCTTTATCTTTTTAAGGTGCAAGGAGCTCAAGCAATGATCGCGCAGCAGTCAAAACTGAAGGTGCTACTAAAGGGACGGTTCCATATATTCTGTGACGTCTCAGAGGCACAGGAATTAATACAGCAAATATCAGATAACCCATAAGTGAGGAGGAGTGAGTGATCAGAAACCGGACTATGCAAACACTTTTTTTTTTCTTCGCTCTTTTGTTTCTGGTAGTTCAGGTCTGAGAACTATGGTTAAAATAGGTGGCTCCCCACCCTGGGACTGAATATCGACCTTGAGGGTCGAGGCGCGAAAAGTTGAAGAGCCCCACTCAAATAATCTCCAAACTGGCAAGGGGGAGCTATAATGCCCTTAGTATAAGGGCGTTTGTTTATGTCTTTTAAGATGGCTCTATCTTCTTTCTTTAGCGTGGCGGGGGGGTAAGGGCAGGCCGATCGATCAAGGCACAAGACTAGGGGGCCAGATACTTGGGGGAGGAAGCATGTCAGGTGTGAGTGGGATGGCACACCACTTACCATGGTTTAGGGGTGGGGGACTGAGGGGAGGAGAGGTAGGGGTGCACGGGTTAGGTGTAGGGTAGGGGTGGGAAGAATGATAAATATGGATCCAGGTGTACAGTCATTTAATTCATACAGTAAAATAGGTAGAATAGAATGTTAGTGTTGCCTAAAGGGGGCCCAATCAGTAGCAAGGATCTCTCCCCTATGGTAGTTTAATGCTAGTTAAAGGGGGCGGGTGAAAAAGGGGAGTCTCATCTTTTCTTTGTATAAAGGATATCTTCTTACTGAAGTAGCTTTTAATAGAACATTATTATGAGTTTGTCCCTGAAGGTATTGTCCTTTAAAGCAAACAGGCTTGATAATGTCAAGAAACTTCGGGCACTTGAAAGTTGGATCTTAGCTGAGAACCCGGCAGCCATTTTGATCCAGGAGACTCATATCCTAGCCACTAAATGTCGGGATTCTCGATGTTTAAAAATTGGGCAGGACATAGAGGATTCTCATCCTCCCAAGCCACTCATCGCGGCACAGCTGTTTTTTTTAATCAAAATGGGTAGGTGGAGAAGTGGTTAACAGCACAAGCAATATGGAGGGTCGCTGGTGCTGGATTAGCTGCTTGGTCGGGGGGGAAACTTTTTACATTTGCTAGCTTTTATGCCCTGGTGGAAGATAACATTACTCCCTATGTGAATTTGTTCCAATCACTTATGCAAAACCTGGGGGGTTGAATATTGGCGGAGATTTTAATGTGCTACAGGATCCAAGAGTAGATTCCGCGGTCAAAACAAAAAAACAGGCAAAACCAAATTCTTTGAGAATTATTAGGAACTTTAAGGATACCCTTGCTTTAATCGACCCCTGGAGGGCAACATGCCCCACAGAAGCTGCATATACTTGCTTCTCGGGGAGGTTTCGTACCTCCTCCCGCATAGATTTCTTTTTAATCTCTTGAACCTTCAAATATAAAATGCAAATCACCATTCCTAATGGGTTCTCCGACTATGCAATGCTCAGACTTGACCTTGAAGTGAGTAAATCGCTGCTGGTCCCTAAACGATGGGTGTTAAATAAAAAATATCTGCAGGAGGTAGGGTGGGTACAAACCCTCAAAGAAGAGGTCAGGGAATTCTTTGTAATCAATAATAAAACTGCATCCGAGAGCATTGTGTGGGATGCCATGAAGGCATTTACCAGAGGGAGGATAATAAGTAAGGACGCAGAGAATAGCCACAAAGCCAAAAAATAAAAGCAGATTTTAGAACAAAAGGTACAACAAAGCTATGATATGTTTTTGAGGAACTCATCTAGGGCTAATAAAAAAGCGTTTGACGCAGCCAGACAGGCCATGAGCGAAGCATACTATGCTAAATGTGCTGCAGTGAGCCGGATGCACTCTCAAAAAGTGTATGAAGAAAGCAACTTTACTGGCAAATCTTTAGCATGGGAGGCATGGGAACAAGCTGCCAAGAATTGAAAAACTGCCCTGAAATGTCCGATCAGTGGAATAGTAAGTAGAGATTCAGAGAAACTGGGAGAAATCATGTTATACCATTACAGACAGATTTAGTCACAAAATCAGATAATTGATAGAGTCTTTTTAGAAAGATTTTTAATGGATTGCGATATCCCAGTTTTATTTATAGAAGAGGGAGCCGATATGACTCGACCCTTCTCTAAAGATGAACTGTTGGAGATCATTACAAATCTCCCGAATGGGAAAGTCTGTGGCCCGGATGGATTCCCTGGAGAATTTTTTTAATCTTTCTCAGATTTTTTGGCTGACCCTCTTTTATCTTTAGCTAATAGAATGCTACAGGGAGATGATATATCACCTTCTTTTTTTAAAGGTAATGTTGTAAGTTTCCTGAAGATAGGTAAGGAGGCTGAGGATCCTAATTCGTACCGCCCGATCACACTACTAAATATAGATTATAAAATAGTGATTAAGCTGCTCGCAAAGACATTTAGCTCAATAGCCATGGGCCTAATTCACTCAGACCAAAATGGCTTTTTTAGCAGGGAGCCTGCTCGGAACAAACACTATTTGGCAGAAGTTTTGGATTACTTTGCGGTGAATAATATACAAGCCCTGGTGTTTCTGCTAGGTGCAGAAAAGGCTTTTGACCTCGTGGTCTGGGAAACCTTATTTAATATTCTGACCAGATTTGGTATTCCATCCCATATCACGCGGCTTATATATAATATGTATTGTAAAGCCGAAGCTGGTGTTATCATCAACTCAGCAGGAGTGGGGCAAATAAAGGTACTTTGTGGCACAACGCACTGTCCCTCTAGCCAGAGCAATTCGAGCAAATAAAAGTATCCAACCTCCACTTCCACAAATGGATAATATAAAATTATATGCTGGTGACATCATGCTAATTGTAGATAGTTGGAAGGAGACTCAGGAAAACCTTTTTGAGATCTTTGCTCAGTATGAGACACTAGGACAGTGGTCTTCAAACTTTTTGATGCTGAGACCCCCCATTAAATAAATTTAGGCGTAAAGACCCCCTCCAGACAAAAATTTCTAGAACCTGGTAGTCCTTATCATTGACAACCATAAATGTTTTCCAGAAAAACGGTCAATCTGTGGTTGCACCTCATTAGTACCAGTTTAACATCCAAATATAGAGATAAGCATCAAACGGGTGACCAGTAAAGCTTTACAAAGGGCCAAACACCTGTTGCTGCTTTTTAGTAAGTTTTAAACCTTTTGAGTAAATAAAAATGTTTTTGTTAAAATCAGCAGAATATGCGGAAGATGATGGATTTTGTGGCAAATGCAGCAAATCTATAATTATGCTAAAATCGCTGCTGCCGCACAATCACATAATTTCAGAGGCACTTGATATAATAGCTGTAATGCATGGGCTGCAACTTTATTGCACGGCATTAGAGGAAAACCATACTATGGGGCATATTAGCAAGACCGGCGATAAAATTATCGCCGTTTAGCGGCAGGAAACTGCCGCTAAAGCGGCGATAATGAGCTTGCTAATATGCGTTATGGAATTCAATAGAAGCCCAGGTTAGATGTCCTGCACATCTAACCTGGGCTTCTATTGGAATTCTATAGCGCATATTAGCAAGCCCATTATCGCCGTTTTAGCGGCAGTTTCCTGCCACTAAAGCGGCGATAATTTTATCGCCGGTCTTGCTAATATGCCCCTATATTTCATGGGATGCTGACAGCTTGGCATTTACACCTGCATGTCACTGGAGGTAGCTGAACATCATTCATCATAATTAAAACATACGTTCGTTTTTTAAGTCTTTCACCGTCAGGTAGCTACATATAAAATAACTGGCAGCTTCAATGAATAATAAATACATTTTAAAAAGTTGTTGCTCAGAAATGCACTATAATAAATTATGAAACCTCTATTAGTTAATGCACTGCAAAAGTCTGTGTGAAACCAGAGAGCCACAGAATTAAATCGTGGGTGGTGCAGTGGAGAATAGTGACTTGTGTATTTTTAGTGCTATGAGGTCACAGCCTGTGACAGAAAGCATTGTGAATATGTAAGTAATTATTTTATACTTGCATTACACACAGTATAAGATAGGCTGCTACAAAATGCGCAATATGTTTTACGATAAAATGGTGCTTCCAAAATATACGGGCTTCTTCCAAAATATAGGGACTTATTTATTAGCCCCTTGCGCTGCCGTTGCGTAATTTTTTATGACGCTCTGGTTGCGCAGAGAGCAGACCCATATCTACGAGGCCACGCAAAGTCACTTTGCATGGCTTTTAATGGCCTCCTAGATATGGTGTAAGGCAAGCAGCGCAAGTCGGTGCATTGCTTTACACTGCATCAGGGGGCGCGTTCCTGGAGCATTGCTGTAGGTTTTTCCATGGGGTTTGACACATTCCCAGATTTACAAGGATCTGTAAACCTGAGGATGTGTCAAAACTGTACGATGCCCCAGGGGATGCGTAACGAGGAGAAATATCTTTATTTCTCCTCAATTGTTTCCTCTTTCTATGTATAGCACACATAGAAAGAGGAAAAGGCCTCCATGGGTTGTTTTTGCGCAGGAAGGCGTGCCTTCTTGCACAAAAACAATCCTGCCAACAACGCAGACACCCCTGCACCAAGGTGCAAGGATGCCTACGTTGGCGCTAGGCACCAAATTGTGCGCCGGCAGAAAGGACAGGAGTGCACCGTATCTTATAAATACAGTCCATTCCTGCCCTTTTAAATTGGCATATGGCAGGGCAGCAAAAATACTTGCGTAGCTGCGCTACACTATTTCATTGTAAATGAGACCCATAGGGGCCGATTCCGATCTCGGCCGGTAGGGCACCGAATCGGATTTGGCTTTACCGGATCCGATTCGGAGGCCTAGTTCCCGACCGATTCGTACGGGCATCCGCGCGAGCAAGTACGATGCGAGCGCATGCGAAATCGCCGACCGACTCGTTCCCGGGTCCGAACCGCTCCGACCGACTTGTACGGACACGGGTCGCACTACGCAATGGAGACGTTACCCGACCGAGCCAGTACGATGCGCGCCTCGAACAGCCTGACCGACTCGTAGCGTCCGGCTCAGAAGAGCTGTCGGAGCCGGACTTGGGGGGTCCGTGTCGGACCCCCCTGCACGTGTAGCCGTGCGAGTTGCACACAGGGGGGACCCAAGGGTCCCCCCTACACATGCATGTGCGGTGCGAGTCGCACCAACGCGTACCCACTGTAGGGGGCCCCCCTGTTCGCGACGTGCCCATTCTGTCAATGGGAGCCCTTGTACGCGTTGTACGACCGGCTCCCATTGACTTCAATGGGAGCCCGACCGAGTCGAGTCCGGCAGCATGCGGCCGCATCGTACTCGCTCGGTCGGACTGCTGGAGTCCGGCTCGGTCGGAAAACTCACCGGATCCGGCTCGGTCGGTGAGTTTTCCGGCCCAGATCGGAATCGGCCCCATAGATTTTAGTAATATCCAGACCCTATGTAATGCAATTTTTTTACATAACTGTCCTTCAACACATTCTCAGGGTTAGTAAGCGCTATGTAAATACAATAACAATTAAAAGCAAGCACTTCACAGCTCAGTAAACTCTGTGCACTACCACTCAAAAAGCTTCAAGTGATTTGATCAATTAACTGCACAGCACTTTCCTGAACTGAGAAATCAAAGCCAGGCAGACAGCTAAACACACTTTTCTGCCAGTGTGTTGCTGGCCTGAAAAAAATGCCAATGCGCACAATAAATTAATCTGCAAATCCTTTACATTTGCAGATTAACTCATTGTGCACATTCGAATTTCTTTCAGGCCAGCAACACACTGGTAGAAAGGGGCGAGTTTAACTGTCTGTCTGGCTTCGATTTCCCAGCACAGTAGAGTCCCTGAATAACACTCCAGGGAAAGCATTTTAACTACTGTTGACCGTCTGGAACATTTTCTTTTAGCAAAGGAAGAGCGCGACCCCCTTCCCATGCCTCCACGGCCCCCTTGTGGGTCGCGCCCCACAGATTGAAGACCTCTGCACTAGGAGGGTATAGGATTAATAAGAGGAAGACAGAAATAATACTCTACGGGTGCACTTCCGAAGGTCCTACTTCCAGATTTGGCTGTTTGTGTTAATTCCCAACCGAAGCGATATCTAGGTAGAAGGTTTTCTTCTAAAATTGAGGATTTGTATGACCTTAATTTCTCTCCTCTTCTTATAAAGGTACAACACTTATTCTCCCGGTGGATCTCCCTCCCTTTGACTATTCTAGGGAAAGTCTCCCTAATCAAAATGTCGGTCCTCCCTTTATTTAACTTTTTAGTCTCGGCTATTCCGTGTGTTTTAACGTATTCTTTTATTAAAGCCGCTGAGTCCATGTTCTCAACCTTTATTTGGCAAAAAAAATCACCTAGGATCGCACTTAGCACTTTATATAAATCATGGGAGAATGGAGGGTTGGCACTCCCCAATCTTAGAGATAATTACTCTGCCTATTTTGCACAATATTTGTCTAGATTTAATACAAAGGTACTCAGGGGTCTTTTTTAAATAGCTTTATGCAGTTGATGTTTAAGGAGTTCAATATTCGAGACGCACTAAAGATAACTAAACTACCCAAAAGAGTACGCTATAAGAGCCTGAAGTGGCTCTTCCGGAAGCGTGGGGATCTCTATAGGAGATATTCCATTCCTCAGATCAATGTGGTGACATCCTTGCCTGCGGTCGATAGGGGATCGGGGGGAAGCTTTCACCCAAAATTGTTCAAAGGTGGGGTAAAGCGGGATTTTGGAAAATATCGGACTTCCTCAGGGGAAATAGATGACAAGACTTAGGGGAAGTAAGACAGTGTATACAAGATGACTTTCTCCTTCTGGGGTCATTTAGAATACTTAATAAAGTTCTATTGGATCTGGATTTGGGCCAGATCCTTAGCACCAGGGAGGTGGCTTCTGCTTTAAGCAGGGATGGGGCTTTGAAAAGGCCAGGGGAATGCAAGAGAATGCTTTTAGTGTGTAAGGGTTCAGTATCC
Organism: Calotriton arnoldi; assembly: GCA_963921515.1. Taxonomy (NCBI): domain Eukaryota; kingdom Metazoa; phylum Chordata; class Amphibia; order Caudata; family Salamandridae; genus Calotriton; species Calotriton arnoldi. The sequence continues at coordinate 116,872 of CAWUFW010017070.1, forward strand.
ACCGAAAAAGTGATTAAAAATGGCTCAAATATGAAGGCCTTGAAATAACAGACAAAATGTGGAAAGAATTCAATACATTAAATTTTTGTGTTTTAAGAGTGGGCAATTGGCGACGGATGCTTTTCTTTTCTAAATGGCTTCTATATAGAACCCCAACCTTTTTAACATATATTAACCCCACTCTCCCAGGTAATTGTCCCAGGCGTATAGGGCACTCTCCAGCAAACTGGACACGTGATCAGCCACTGCTCATCCACACAGGGATTCTGGACTGAAATATGTCAGTATCTTGTAGATGTGGGGAAGGTTAATTTGGCCCCAACTACTTGGCTTAGAGCCTTGGGGTATGACCCAGGACTGGGCCTGTCTAACAAGTGGGTAAAGTTAGTATATATCGCAACAGCTGTAGCTCAATCCCTCTTACTACAAGATTGGCAAACACAGATAATCCCCTCAATGAAGGATTGGCTACAAAAAATTATATGAGTTAGAACAAGTGAACAGCTAAATGCAATACAAACCGGGGGAGTTAGGAAATTTGAGAAACTCTGGGGACAATATTTTCAATTGGAAGATACCGGAGTAGCTTAAAAGAGGAATGATCAAATAAGTTAAGCTTTTTCCCCATACCCTATTGTAGGCATTATATGAATTACTTCCTCGTATCTGGTTTTAAGTCAACTGCATTTATAATGATAGTTTTTATCATAAGATGCGATACTCTGTGTATTTATTGTATGTATATTGTATTTATTGCATTTATATAATGTGAAATGTTAACTGTATTGAAGACTTTTATATATAATTGATGACGAAAGTTCACTGTAAGTTATATTTTGGACATTGTAACATCTGGATCCTAATTTAAAAAAGAAAAGAAATCGTAGTCGAAAACTGGCATGTTTTCTCTCCACCAAAAAGGTGTCTTTACAAAGCTATCATAATCTGTGGCACATTTAACAACCAGATTTTATGGTTTTGTCATCACACAGCTGCAGTAATGAGGATAATGTCAAAAAAAGTTTGAATTTTGATTGAAATTCAGCCACAAAAATTATGAACTAACAGTACTAGTACACTTGCACCAATGAACTAACATCAGCAATGAGTGTCCCACCTCAGCAAAGAGGTATCACTCAAATATTTGTATTGACTATAATTGCAAAACAAATCATATCCAAGCAACAACAGTGTAATACCTAGGTAGAGGTGTTCACAATATGCTAATAAGAACTGACAAATGTAAAGGCCACCATTAATACTTGGTTTAATAATGCCTAGATTGCACACCTTATGCCAGGTCCATATCAGCCCAGGCCACCATATTCCCTAGAATGTCCACAAAATACCAAGGATTGTTACTGTATTCCAGGTGTGGGAAAATGCCTGTTTTTGCATAATGATCCCCCTTTTTTTAACTGATGCTGCTGTTGTTTGACTCTTCACACTGGCATTCTGCTAATCAGGCCCCAGTGCATGTTCTCTGGCCCCTAAAACATGATGAAATTGGCTATACTCCTAATTAACATATTTAACTTACCTATGAGTCCCTAATATATGATAAAAAATGTATCCATGACCTGTAAGTTAAATGTCACTAGTGGAGTGCAGCACATATTTTGCTACCACTAAAGCGACAATGCAAAATAATGACTGCAAGCCTGCCACCAGTAGCCTGGCTACACAGGTTTAAACTGCAGTTCAGACCTTTCAAAGTAACCCCGTTTGACAGGCCTAAATTCTCCTTTTCAATATTAGTAAGTCACCGCCTAAGTAGGCCTGAAATGCCCAGAAGATAGGGTGCAGAATATTTAAGGGTAGGACATGTAAAAATGTAATGTTAAATATGTTCTTGCAGTGACATTGCCCTAAAAGCTGTTTTTACTGTAGCAGGTTTAGCTGTTCCATAGGAAATAATTGGGATACTGTAGTAAAGTTAATAAAGTTATCTCCACCTAGGAACCAGATAAGATGTTAATTCTTGGACTTTTTAAAATATTAATTAAAAATGCAATTAATTGGTAAAGTAGGATTTGTAACTTGGGGTGAGCTAACATCCACCCCAACAAATATTGCACCTTCGCACACCAGGGCACCATAATGCTTTGAATATGCACAATTTGACAAAAAGGCCACTATAATGTGTAAATGCTCTTAAATGTCACCTCTATGTGTGGTCACCACTCACACAAACACACACACACGTGTGCATGTACACTCATATCCCCGCTTGTACTCACCACTGCACACATTTCAAAAAGAAAATAGCTTACCAACCACACAGTCATTACATTATGACAAGTGTCGCCTCGCCATTTCCCAAGTACCTCTGGACTTGCAGGAATGGTCTTTGGGCTGAAATGCCATAACTGCCTTGGTAAAAGTGTCAAGAAGATCTTGCACCCTCCTCTATTTTACACCAATCCCTGCCCTCATACAGGCCCGTACAAGTTGGTGGGACTGACCGGAGAGGATCTGCAATACATGTCCAATTAAGATCAGGATTTAAGCAGGCTTTCTAGTGATTGAGAATGAGTTGTGGAAATGTGCTTTTTGATGAGCATACCGGTGCAGGGGTCACCCTCCTCTTGTCCACGGGTCCATAGACCAACAAAATAGAGATTGGCACTGAAGCTGGAATTCAAATAACAAGTTTATTAATCACTCATGAGTGGGACTACGTCCACACAGCACTCTCAAGTGCTGCCTGAGGTAGTACACTGAAGTCACAGACCATGGTGCTTATATACAGAGTTTGTTGCAGAGTAAGCATGTAGTTACAAATAGAAGGTACAAGCATAGACAGGAATAACTACCTACAAACATGGGCAGATGGGAGATCACTTAGTCAGCAGAGTGGGAGGGGGAACAGAACTGCTTACAACAGTAGAAAACAGTTGACAGTTATATCTTTAGCCAGGTGCATTCTAGCAGCTACAGGCCTTTGCTCAGCACATTGCTTTTTGCTCAGTACAGAAGGAGTTAACTAGAGTTGATGACACAAGCAGAATAGAAGGGCAAGCAACAGTGAATACGGAAGAATTACATAGCTAACAAAATGGATGCCACAAACAAGATGGCTTCAGTCTATGCTAACAGAAATTATTTCAGATTTCCACAGATGACCCTTTTAGCATATGCTGAAGACATCTTCTAGGCTTTATAAGGAGTACAGAAAATATCATGTACATCTATCTGCATTAATTCATTAATTTCTTGATCACTTGCTAATCGGGCATTTACATTCTTAACATTTTGTTTAGCCGGTATACACGAGGTGCAAGTAGAAACACAAAGGGAACAAAGCATTGGGCCGCATTGAATACATAGGCAACAAGTGAAAAGAATAGCAAGAAATATACATAAGGCTGACAATAGCTTCCAGCCCCATACAGTAAACATGTTCCATAGCCATCCAGTCAAAGTCCAAGTTCCTGAATCCTGATGGATTTCAGTGGCTATTTTGTGCAACTTGGAAATTGCGTCAAAAACAGAAGGGGCGTGATCAGGGATATAGACACAGCAGCTAGTCCCGATGATGCGACATGCTCCACCACGGTAGGCCAGGATGACATCAAGGACCATCTTATTTTGGAGCGCCACAATTCTCGCAATTTGTAGTTCTTCTGTGATATTTCCAAGCGCCATTCCTGTCTGATTGGTTACAGCCTCTACAACACGTGTCAAGCGCCTTATTTTTCTACTGTTTAAGGCCGTAACAACAAAGAAGAATAGTCCCAAATTAAAGTCAATATACTGCTGTAGTGCAGTATCAGTTTGATCCACCTCATCATTGTTTATTGTCCCTTTGAATCTGTTCTTGGAAATGTCATTATACAGTTTATAGTCTTTATGGTAGGATGCAGGTGCCAAAAACACAGGTGGAAGCAAAAAGGACACGTAGCAGCTTCCCGACCAACCAATAGGTAGATGGTAATAACCTTTACTTCCGCAAATAAAATAGGTGGTGTGTGAGGACAAAAAGCTGCTATTGTTCATTCCAGTAATGTTCAACAGTAAAGTACAGTCACTTTTTCCCACAGGAATACTGCCAATACTGCTCACACAGAGATCCGCTCGAGCTCTAGTAACAGCAATAACAGGAGGCCCATTCCCCTTAGTTGTTCGAGTGTTAGGGAAAACATAGTGTATGGAGGAATTTCCTCGGCGATACTAATCCAATTCCCACACAGTTCCTTTAGCTTGTGGATCTCCTTCCTCATCGGGGTAACAAACTTTATTCAACTGAGCGTTTAGTCCACCTACATCAGCATAAGTAATATTAGCAACTTCAGAAGCCCACAACAATGCAAACCAGGCTCTGCAGGAGCCATTATGTGAAAACGGCAAGGGAATAAAAGGCGTTCCTCCCTTTTTCTGATGAGCTGGCATCATTCCACATACCCAGCAATTGGTAACGTTCGTGGCATTGTGGGTATGATGCAACATTTGAATGAAAGTGTTATTGAGGTAGGACATTCTATGCTTTTTCTCATGATACGGTAGAGTAAAATAATGATGTTCAATTGGGACAGGAGTAGTAGTAGTCAGTAGATTTCGGACAGGAGCTACTTCCTCTACAATCCATGTTATTATAGCAACAATAACAATAGTCAAAGTAAATCCAGTAGCAATTATTGTTCTTTTGCTACAAACTCTTGCAGCAGTTGGTTTCTTCTCCTTAGACATATTCATTACGTCGACAAACAACAAAGCAGATGGTGCCCTAAGGTCATGGGCAGGCGTTGATTTCTTCACTAACGTTGAGACGAGTAGTCACTAAAAGACTACCCCCCTTTGTAGTTAGGCTTTAACTACCCAGGACAGTGGCTCAAGCAGTCTCTTTCAATGAAATGTCTTTCTTCCTGGGTCGAAGCTGATATCGAGATGTACCAGGAATTGTGTGGTCCGGGAAGACTTCCTCAGGTCCTTCAGGTGACACAGCTTGTCCTTTCTCTGTGACCAGGATATCGCGGTGATCTGCCAACACAGCTGGGCTCACTAGGTCTTGCAACACTTTTCGGCAGTGTGTCGCGTGGACCCAGTTTTTCCGGTTCGTCACTCGAACTGCAGTCCTGGTAGCCAGTAGTACCTGCTCCGGTCCTCGCCACCTCGGTGCTAGGGAGCTGGTCCTCTGGAATGACTTTACGACCACAAAGTCACCAGGCCGTAAACAATGGCCCTCACCTTGCGACCTGTCTGGAAGAGTCTCCCGAACCTGTTGATAAATAGAAGACAAACTGTCAGTCAACTGAGACAAATAGTCATTCATCAATACATAGGGTACATCATGTATAGGGCGTGGCTTAGGAATCCCCCAAATATTCATTGGCCTTCCAAAAACCACCTCATACGGTGTGAGGCCAGATCGTGTATGTGGTATCGATCTAATGGATAGCAATGCCAAAGGCAGTGCATCAGGCCATTTCAAAGATGTGGAAGCCTGTATCTTAGCCAATTTTAATTTCAGAGTGGAGTTGTAACGTTCCACTAATCCTGCTGATTGTGGGTGGAAAGCAGCATGAAACTTCTGCTTAATTCCCAATCCTTTCATGAGATACTCAACAACTTGCCCAATAAAATGGGGTCCGTTGTCACTCCACAAAACTCGGGGAAAGAACTCCTTTAGGAGCACCTTTGCTGTCGTAAGAGCTGTATTATCCTTTGTAGCGTATGCTTCCACCCATTTACTGAAGGTGCAAACCACTACTAAGACATACTTTAGGTTGTTACAGCGCTCAGGCTGGATGTAATCCATTTGCAGGACCTCAAAAGGTGCAGTTGGTATTGCAAACTCTCCTGTTGGAGTTTGTGTTCCCTTTCCAGGATTATACTGGAGACAGATCAGACAGGACTGGACTATTTTCTTAGCCGTACCGGCAATATCTGGATGATCCCAAACTTGCATAAGTTGCTTTGCTATTGAGGATGCTCCAACATGTGCTGGCCCATGTGCCATGTGAATCATAGGATGTAAATAGGATGCGGGTAACTTCCATTTTGTCATTTCTTTATTCCTCCAACAGCCCTCGTCATCCAATGTTCCCTCCTTGGACCATTGGTCTAATTCATCAACAGAAGCAGATTGCTGCATGTCCAGCACCTCTTGCCTGGCATCATGCCAACGTTCAGCCTGTGACTTAACTACATACATAGATGTGGTACTTCGCTGCATTGCAGTCTCACGAGCTGTGCAATCCACAAAGGCATTGCCTGCTCCTATTTTATCAGTCACTTTCTTGTGTGCACTACATTTAACAATTGCCACTTTCTTAGGATAGGTCAAGGCAGTAAGGAGATTATGTACTAATTCCCCATGCACTATTTGTGTCCCATGTGAAGTGAGAAAGCCTCTTTCTTTCCAAAGTTGCCCGAAGTTATGAGTCACGCCGAAAGCGTATTGGCTATCAGTGTAAATGTTAACAAGCAACTCTGTACTAAGCTCACATGCTCTTGTCAGTGCTATCAACTCGGCTGCTTGAGCTGACTTCTGTGGGATACGAGCTGTCTCAACTACTGTCTGAAGTGTTGTAATTGCATAAGCAGCAGATGTAGTGCCATCAGGCAATTTCAGGCAGGATCCATCAACCCACAATTCCCCATCAACACTAGAAAGAGGTGTATCTTGTAGGTCAACACGACCCTTTGTGTGTTCTTCAGTAAGGGATATACAATCATGTAACTCTTGTGACTGAGACTGAGTAGCTGGAAATGGCAATAATGTAGCAGGGTTCAGAGTCAAACATCTTTTCAACGTGATATGAGGGGCCAAAAGTGTCAATTCATATCATTTCAAGCGAGTACTAGTCAGATGCTGTGCTTTTGTTTGATTTAACAAGGCATCAACTGAATGGGGTACTAACACAAGCAATCTATGTGACAAGACTATTCCCTCGCTCTGACGTATGGACACAGCCGTTGCCGCCACCGCTCGAAAACAACCAGGCAGCGCGCGGGCAACTGGATCAAGGACAGCTGAGAGATATGCACAAGGACGTTTTTTATCACCGTGTGTTTGTGTTAAAACTGAGAGAGCGCAACCTTCCCTCTCGTGTACATAGAGTGTGAAGGTCTTAGTGTAGTCTGGAGTTCCTAATACTGGTGCAGAACAAAGAGCTTGACGTAACTGTTGGAAGGCATCCTGGCACTCAGTAGTCCATGGGAGAGGCATCGGAGTGTCTTTAGTCAAAAGGGCCAACAAGGGTTTAATAATGTGAGAAAAGCTAGGGATCCACTGCCTACAAAAAGAAGTAAGGCCAATCAGTGCACGGACATCCTTCTGAGTACGGGGCACGGGAGTGTCTAAAATAGTTTGAATGCGATCTGGTGTGAGTGCACGTCCCTCCTTAGACAGGAGGTGACCTAAATAGGTAACCTGCTGTCTACAAAATTGCAGTTTCTTTCTAGAGACTTTGTGATGATGAGAGGCAAGAAATAACAATAATGACAGTGTTCCTTCTTTACACTGTTCAGGGGTATCAGCAGCCAACAAGCTGTCGTCGACATATTGAATAAGAGACACCCCTTTCGGTACAGGAAAAGAATCAAGCTGCCTTTTCAACGCCTGACTATAAATGCTAGGACTCTCTGTATACCCTTGTGGAGCTCTACAGAACCTGAATGATCTATTATTCAAAGTGAAGCCAAACAAATAACGGCTGTCAGGGTGAATAGGTATTGAGAAAAATGCATTCTTTAAATCAATTACACTAAATGTAGTGGCAGTAGGAGGAACCATGGTGAGAAGTGTCATGATATCAGAGACTACTGGGTATTGGGGCACCACGATTTTATTAACATCTCGTAAATCTATAATAAATCTGTAAATTTTAGTATCAGTGTCTTTTTTCAAAATAGGAAGGATAGGACTATTACAAATGTTATAAGGGACTTCTTCCACAACCCCCACCTTGATCAAATCCTGAACAATGAGTGTTAATGCTTCTTCGCCTTCCCGAGATATTTTATATTGGGGCAATCGAGGCAATGAAGCACCTTCCTTCACTTGAATATGCACTGGTGGAATAACCATGTGTCCCAAATCGCTATCTGATGTAGCCCACAAAGTACTAGGTAAAGATGCCAAAGCGATATCTTCTTTGATGAGACAAGACCTCTCAACCATTGGATAGTTATCATTTAAGATAACACGCACACTTTCTGGGGAACAACGTATTGTAGCACGAAAATGTTTAAGCATATCAATGCCCACAATATTATCCGGCGTGTTAGGGGAAAGCAGAAATGGACATGCTGCATTAAATTTATCAAGACTAAATGCAAGTGGCTGTGACAGTGGGCTAGGTGTAGGTGTCCCATCGATTCCTATCGATGTTATCATTGCGCCAGACAGGGGAGCCCTAGGAACCAATTTTTTAGACAGAGCACTACGAGTAGCTCCTGTATCAACCAGGAACCGATCAGTAGAACCCAAGACATTTGCAGCAACATAAGGACCCTTCTGATCTACTGGGACCTCAACCGGTTCCTTACCCCATCCTAGGCATTCCTATGCATAATCAGAATCCAAGACCATCAGCCGAATAATCAGACATTTGATATTGATTTCGTCTATCAAAGGTATTAGAATAATTTGGTCTGTGTTCAACTGCCTCAAACCTGGGACGGGTTCCCATTCCTCCCCTATTTCCTGAATTCCCTGGGCGTCCTCTCATACTTCCTCTACCCCGTTGATACTGCTGACCTCGCAAAAGGGGGCACTCAGAACGCCAATGTCCAATCTCTTTACAATAAGCACACTGATCAGAAGACAAAGTTGATCGAGAGAAAGGGGGTACACCAGGTGTATATACTGCACGTCCACCTCTACTACCACCTCTGAATGGTGGACCATATACTTGAGCCAACATAAATTTTGTCTTTAGATCCTTAACCTTCTTATCCTCCTTGCCTTTTGCTTCCAATTCCTGATGCTCATAATACTGGGCCATAGTCAAAAGGGAGACTGGGGAAGACGTAGTCCACAAACTCTCGCTGGCCTTAAGGCAACTAGCTATTTCTGGCAACATGTTAGCGACAAATTTGTCGACGAACAGATGCTTACCCGTGTCATCTGTCAAGGACTGCCCACTAAAGTCATGGAATGTCTCTTCAAATCGTGTAAAGAAATCAGAAACTGACTCATCTGCTTTCTGTTTACAAGACGCTAACGTAGTCCAATCTATTTTCTTAGGGGGTATAAGAGTTTTCAACTTAGTCACAATAGCTTTAGGAAGATCTAATATCTCCTGTTGTGGTTTCTGCGCAGGCTCTCTAGCCGCATCTATTTCTTCTAAATGCACCCAAGTATCACCATATGCTACATTATCATCTATTTTCCGAATTGTTCTCCACATATCAGGGGGCAAAATAAGTCCCAAAAACATATCAATATCTGGCAGAGTCATAGTACAGGAGCTAATGGCTCCTTCTACTTCCTCATAGAAAGCGGCAGGATTTTTCCGCGGATCGGGCAAAGCGGCTTTAAGAGCCATAACATCTGCTCTACTCCAAAGGGTATAAACCCAATTATAAATAAAATACCCTTTCGCATCATCTGAAGTCTTATCTTCATCTTTTCCCGTACCCTTTGGAGGAACATACAAAGGCGCAGCTTCGCGCATTGGTCGTATACCAACTTCAGCACTACTAGATCCATTATTTGTCTCTGAAGTTTCTACTATCTGCGCTGGGGTTTGGGCTACTTGTACAGTTTTAGTTTTACTAGCTTCTTTTTTCTCCGCTTTTATGCGAAATATTTCATCTCGTAATTTAACCACTCGCCTAATTAAATCAGGTATGTTTGAACAAAGGAAAGTTCCATCACTCAATTGTTTATAATCAGAATTTATATCAGTGGGCTCTAAGTTTTTAGAAAGGTCTCTAAAATTAAGTATAACTTCCCAAGCAAACTTCTCTGCAAAATATAACTGTTCTAAATCTTTCCACTGCTGAACCATTGCTACAAGATCTGAAGGAAGAGTTTTCTTACGGGCTTCTGAACGAACAGTGGATCTAATGGTGGCTTTTTCATCAGTAGTTAAAGTAGAGAGAGTCTGTCGCCCATCTTGCTTATCTATATCTTTATCGTCGGAAGAATGATGGTCTTTATCGGAAGGATCCTCCTCAGGGGCAGAGGGAAATTTATACGGGGCGGAGGTCGATCTAATAAGATAGAATCATCTTGAGGTTTATTAAGCATGGGATAAAGGGGCGCCTAATAGGGTACTGGCCAGTTACCTCTAAACGACGCTCCCTCTCTTCTTTTTCTTTTATTTCCGTCATCTCCTTATTTTTTAATTCTAGCGCTTTTTGATATATTGTTTTTCATTGTTCTTTCTCTGCTATAGCTGCTTCTCTCTTCTCTCTTTCATTCACTTCTTTCTCCCACATTCGTACACAATCAAACATATCTTGTCGACTTTGTTTGTTAAACAAACACTGTTCTACATATTGAATCTTTTTAAAGTCAAATGACCCATTCACAGGCCATTGGAGATCAGGATCCTTCTTTGTATATTTGTTCCATAGTGTACTATACATTATGGAAGAAATACCGTATTTAATATACATATGTCTATTAGGTGTTCCCTCTAAGGGAGCCGGCTGACTTCTTTCTAAATCCATTTTGGTACCACCAAGACAGCAACACAACCTACGGAGTGTGCTGGAAACAGGCATGCTACCAAGTTTTTGTAAAATATTACGTTTCCAAATTGTTCAAAAGTAGAGAAAAATCTCCACATTACCTGCCTTTATTTTCTGCAAAAAATAAATCAAACAAACAAAACCAGAATCTTGGCCAAACAAACAAGAGTGCCGCTCCAGCGACCTTACCAAACAAAAGTCTCCAACCTCCAACTGCCAATCTCTTGATCGACCTAATGGTCACTGCAAAAATAACGCCAAAGGATACCTCAGTCAGGACCGGCCGCCACCTGGAGGGTCAAATCGAAAAACCGGAAAAGTCACTTTGGCTGCAAAGACAAGGGTCTCCTCATGCAGGAAGTCTCCGCAGTAATATTCCACTCTTCCGTCAAGACTCCTTCAGACGGCTGCGTCCTCGATGAGGTCCCACCTTGGGCGCCAACTGTGGAAATGTGCTTTTTGATGAGCACACCGGTGCAGGGGGTCACCCTTCTCTTGTCCACGGGTCCATAGACCAACAAAATAGAGATTGGCACTGAAGCTGGAATTCAAATAACAAGTTTATTAATCACTCATGAGTGGGACTACGTCCACACAGCACTGTAAAGTGCTGCCTGAGGTAGTACACTGAAGTCACAGACTATGGTGCTTATATACAGAGTTTGTTGCAGAGTAAGCATGTAGTTACAAATGGTACAAGCATACACAGGAATAACTACCTACAAACATGGGCAGATGGGAGATCACTTAGTCAGCAGAGTGGGAGGGGAACAGAACTGCTTACAACAGTAGAAAACAGTTGACAGTTATATCTTTAGCCAGGTGCATTCTAGAAGCTACAGGCCTTTGCTCAGCACATTGCTTTTAGCTCAGTACAGAAGGAGTTAACTAGAGTTGATGACACAAGCAGAATAGAAGGGCAAGCAACAGTGAAGACGGAAGAATTACATAGCTAACAAAATAGATGCCACAAACAAGATGGCTTCAGCCTATGCTAACAGAAATGATTTCAGATTTCCACAGAGTTGCAGATCTCATTCTGTCAGTTACCGAGTGTGTTTTTGCTTTCAAACCTGTGAATGTAGCATCGTTGGCTAGGGAGCATCAGTGCACCAAAACATGAACGTCAATTCACCAAATGCCTGGGGTAGCGAAAGTGACATCACACACCCTTTGACTTTCAATTTCACTCACACACACATGCTTACACACACACATTCACACTTACACAAACGCGTTCTCTCTCATCTAAACACACAGTCACCTGCAGGCAAGAACACAACATACATTTAAAAGCACTTTTTATTTTTGTATTTACCTCAGCTGCCAGGGAAGGTCCTATTCCAGCTAATTGTACTCTCATACTCCACTGATGTGCCACCACTTCAGAAACCATTTGGGCCTCTGTCATGGTAAGAACCCAAACCACATGGACGATGGGGAATTCACTGCTGCAGCTTCAATACCCTGGCCCCTTTCTAGATTGATTATGGCAGCAAGCAATGCATAGTATGTTGCCATCCATTTGGATAGCTAGTGCACTCTAGAGCTCTTCCACTCCAGCAATGAAATGGAACAGATATGGCCTTGCCTGTCCACAACACTTTCCCCTCTCCCACAACCACCGATCAAGAGATAAGCACTAAATCAAAGACAAGAAAATCTCCTTTCACCACTTGCCTGTCAGAAAGTAAAACTCACTAACTTTAGAATCCTGATCCAGCAGAAGTAATGTGCCAACTTGCACACATGGACCTCTTAAGCGGGACAGGGATAGGGTGTTTGTGAAAGAGAGAAAAATAATCTTATCTCCATCAGCTACCTTTTAGCCAATTGCCAGGCACCTGTTCTTCGTATATTCCTTAGTGTCCTTACTGGAATGTTGCCCTGATTCTCTCTCATAAATCTAACATGAGTACATAAACAGCACAGTAAGCCTGCTACACTTCTTGAAAACATCTTATACTCCAAACTTTGTAACATTCACTTGTATTGCCTCAAAAATAAATATACTTGATCCCAAGTTAACCACAGATACATTTGTTCAGGGGCACATGAACTGTGATATTATTTGAAAGTCTGATTTTGGTTGTTAGAGTCACTGTTCTGTTTTTCTGGAATACATACACGTAGAGGGAGAACAGGACTGGAGCTGCCATACATACTCTCACTTAAATTATATATATATATATATTATCTACTGGCGGTCGCCAGTAGATAGTTATAGTTAGGACCTATTTTCCATAGGAAATCCGCGACATTCTATTTGAAATAACTCTTGCGTCGGTTGACGAATCTTCGCGAAATTTTCAAACTTTATGGCCCGCTCCGGTCCGCTCCTACCCTGAAAGTCTCAGGGTGATTCGTCAAGCGGGGCCGAGAAAAAGGGGGTCACAAAACGTGTTTTCCCCATTCATTTTCCCATAGGAAACTTTAGACACGGCTACAGCCCGAACTGCTGAACGGAATTACACCAAATTTGGCAAAGAGGTAGTTCTTGGTTCAGAAAGAACCCTTTTGTTAAATGGTGTAAATCCGTTCAGTAGTTGCGGAGAAATTAAAAATAAGAGTCAAAAATCAATTTCCCATAGGAAACTTTATGCAAGGCTACAGCTCGAACTGCTGAACGGAATTACACCAAATTTGGCAAAGAGGCAGTTCTTGGTTCAAAAAGAACCCTTTTGTTAAATGGTGTAAATCCGTTCAGTAGTTGCTGAGAAAATCAAAAGTAAAAACACATATATATCTGGGCGGAGCCTAACCACACATGTCATCGTGAGATCTGATTGGCTGTCAGCACTTCATCCTGGAATTGCTGGCAGCCATCTTGGGACCAATATAAATGATAGTACCCCATTGAAGTGCATTGTAGTGAATCGAAGATTTTGAGGGTTACCAAAAGGAGAACTATAAAGGGTGATAACAGACTTTAGTTACATTAGAATTCATTTGTTGATGGTACCATACTAATTTCAGGAATTGTGGTGTGTTCTAAGGTGATTTTACCCTGTGAAAAACCTTCTGCTGGGATATCATGAATCATGTTTGAGAGAAAACTATTTTCACATGCTTGTCCCATACAGTTTTGGAAGGTGCACCAGAAGCTAAAATGAGAGCATATTTTCTGTAAATTCACATTATCTTTCTCAGTCATGTGAGAATGAAGTCTGACATTCTCAGTAAAACATGTACATCCAACAAGGGCAGAGACTGTCAGTTGATTCCTTTGTGTTCTACTGCAGCTTCCCAGAGTGTTCTAAAGAACAACTAGAGTGCTAACAGCCTTACTTATGACAAAAGTATGGCACACCTGAAGCCATCTTGATTGGAATAAACTGGTAACACTTAAAACATTTAATTTAAAAAGGAACAAAATGATGGGGTTCATTTTGTCATAGAAATTATGGTTAGTGCTGTAGAAAGAAAAATTAGGACATGTTTCAAGTGTGATCTCAAATATCTTCCTGTTATATTTCAACAGGAGCAGCCTGTCAGTTGATGCCTTTGTGTTCTACTGCAGCTTCCCAGAGTGTTCTAAAGAACAACTAGAGCGCTAACAGTCTTACTTATGACAAAAGTATGGCACACCTGAAGCCATCTTGATTGGAATAAACTGGTAACACTTAAAACATTTAATTTAAAAAGGAACAAAATGATGGGGTTCATTTTGTCATAGAAATTATGGTTAGTGCTGTAGAAAGAAAAATTAGGACATGTTTCAAGTGTGATCTCAAATATCTTCCTGTTATATTTCAACAGGAGCAGCCTGTCAGTTGATGCCTTTGTGTTCTACTGCAGCTTCCCAGAGTGTTCTAAAGAACGACTAGAGCGCTAACAGTCTTACTTATGACAAAAGTATGGCACACCTGAAGCCATCTTTATTGGAATAAACTGGTAACACTTAAAACATTTAATTTAAAAAGGAACAAAATGAGGGGGTTCATTTTGCCATAGAAATTATGGTTAGTGCTGTAGAAAGAAAAATTAGGACATGTTTTAAGTGAGATCTCAAATATCTTCCTGTTATATTTCAACAGGAGCAGCCTGTCAGTTGATGCCTTTGTGTTCTACTGCAGCTTCCCAGAGTGTTCTACAGAACAACTAGAGTGCTAACAGCCTTACTTATGACAAAAGTATGGCACACCTGAAGCCATCTTGATTGGAATAAACTGGTAACACTTAAAACATTTAATTTAAAAAGGAACAAAATGAGGGGGTTCATTTTGCCATAGAAATTATGGTTAGTGCTGCAAAAAGAAAATTTAGTGCATGTTTTAAGTGAGATCTCAAATCCTCTTCTATTTCATTAGAAAATTCTGACATGCAGACTGAAACAATCACTTTCAATACCAGCAGTAGACTTCCAGTTAACTCCTTGGTGAGCAGTAGCTTTACTACAGTGATCTAATGAACAACTAGAGTAATAACATTCTGAATTTATGGCAAATGTGTGACACATCTGAATGCCTTCTTGATGGAATCAAAGTAAAAACTGAAAGCATTTCCTACTGAGGAGACTGCAGTAAATGAGGAAATTAGGAAACTTCATAACAAAGAAGTCTTCCAAGATGGCCACCAGTGAAAAAGAGCCCAAATGTAGCACAAATATTACCCAGATGTAGCCCAAATATAGCCCAATGACAAAAGTGTGCAAAACACTTTTTATTTTTAGTTTTTTGCAGTTTTATGTAGTGCAGACTGGTCAGGTATTGGAGCGTTGCATCTTAAAACATGACCCCCCTACACTACAAAAACACCACTGCACTACCCTAAACCCTAAAACACTACCCCAGCACGACCTCCTACACTACACAAGCACCACTGCACTATCCTAAACCCTAAAACACTACCCCCAGCATGACCCCCTACACTACACAAACACCACTGCACTACCCTAAACCCTAAAACACTACCCCAACACCACTGCACTAACCTAAATCCTAAAACACTACCCCAGCACGACCCCTACACTACCCAAACACCACTGCACTACTCTAAAACATGACCCCCTACACTACACAAACACCACTGCACTACCCTAAACCCTAAAACACTACCCCCAGCACGAACCCCTACACTACACAAGCACCACTGCACTACCCTAAACCCTAAAACACTGCCCCCAGCACGACCCCCTACACTACACAAACACCACTGCACTACCTTAAACCCTAAAACACTACCCCCAGCACGACCCCCTACACTGCCCGAACACCACTGCACTGCCCTAAACCCTGAAACACCACCCCTTCACGACCCCTACACTGCCCGAACACCACTGCACTGCCCTAAACCCTGAAACACCACCCCCAGCATGACCCCTACACTGCCCGAACACCACTGCACTTCCCTAAACCCTGAAACACTACCCCCAGCAAGACCTCCTACACTGCCCTAACACCACTGCACTGCCCTAAACCCTGAAACATCACCCCCAGCAAGACCCCCTACACTGCCCGAACACCAATGCCCTAAACCCTGAAACACCACCCCCAGCAAGACCCCCTACACTGCCCGAACACCACTGCACTGCCCTAAACCCTGAAACACCAGCCCCAGCACGACCCCTACACTACCCGAACACCACTGCACTGCCCTAAACCCTGAAACACCACCCCCTGCACGACCCCCTACACTGCCCGAACACTACTGCACTGCCCTAAACCCTGAAACACCATCCCCAGCACGACCCCCTACACTGCACGAACACCACTGCACTGCCCTAAACCCTGAAACACTACCCCCAGCAAGACCCCCTACACTGCCCGAACACCACTGCCCTAAACCCTGAAACACCACCCCCAGCAAGACCCCCTACACTGCCTGAACACCACTGCACTGCCCTAAACCCTGAAACACCAGCCCCAGCACGACCCCTACACTGCCCGAACACCACTGCACTGCCCTAAACCCTGAAACACCACCCCCTGCACGACCCCCTACACTGCCCGAACACCACTGCACTGCCCTAAACCCTGAAACAGCACCCCCAGCACGACCCCCTACACTGCCCGAACACCACTGCACTGCCCTAAACCCTGAAACACCACCCCCTGCACGATCCCCTACACTGCCCGAACACTACTGCACTGCCCTAAACCCTGAAAAACCACCCCCAGCACGACCCCCTACGCTGCACGAACACCACTGCACTGCCCTAAACCCCGAAACACTACCCCAGCAAGACCCCCTACACTGCCCGAACACCACTGCCCTAAACCCTGAAACACCACCCCCAGCAAGACCCCCTACACTGCCCGTACACCACTGCACTGCCCTAAACCCTGAAACACCACCCCCAGCATGACCCCTACACTGCCCGAACACCACTGCACTGCCCTAAACCCTGAAACACCATCCCCAGCACGACCCCTACACTGCCCGAACACCACTGCACTGCCCTAAACCATGAAACACCAGCCCCAGCATGACCCCTACACTGCCCGAACACCACTACAGTGCCCTAAACCCTGAAACACCACCCCCAGCACGACCCCCTACACTGCCCGAACACCACTGCACTGCCCTAAACCCTGAAACACCAGCCCCAGCACAACCCCGTACACTGCCCGAACACCACTGCACTGCCCTAAACCCTGAAACACCAGCCCCAGCACGACCGCCTACACTGCCCGAAAACCACTGCACTGCCCTAAACCCTGAAACACCAGCCCTAGCAAGACCCCCTACACTGCCCGAACACCACTGCACTGCCCTAAACCCTGAAACACCACCCCCAGCAAGACCCCCTACACTGCCCGAACACCACTGCACTAAAGCCTGAAACACCACCCCCAGCAAGACCACCTACACTGGCCGAACACCACTGCACTGCCCTAAACCCTGAAACACCACCCCCTGCACGACCCCCTACACTGCCCAAACACCACTGCACTGCCCTAAACCCTGAAACACCACCCCCTGCAGGACCCCCTACACTGCCCGAACACCAATGCACTGCCCTAAACCCTGAAACACCACCCCTCAGTACGACACCCTACACTGCCCGAACACCACTGCACTGCCCTAAACCCTGAAACACCACCCCCAGCACGACCCCCTACACTGCCCGAACACCACTGCACTGCCCTAAACCCTGAAACACCACCCCCTGCACGACCTCCTACACTGCCGGAACACCACTGCACTGCCCTAAACCCTGAAACACCACCCCCAGCACGACCCCCTACACTGCCCGAACACCACTGCACTGCCCTAAACCCTGAAACATCAACCCCAGCAAGACCCCCTACACTGCCTGAACACCACTGCCCTACCCCCTGAAACACCACCCCCTACACTGCACGAACACCACTGCACTGCCCTAAACCCTGAAACACAACCTCCAGCAAAACCCCTACACTGCCTGAACACCATTGCTCTGCCCTAAATCCTGAAACACTAGCCCCAGCACGACCCCTACACTGCCCAAACACCACTGCACTGCCCTAAACCCTGAAACACCACCCCCAGCACGACCCCCTACACTGCCCGAACACCACTGCACTGCCCTAAACCCTGAAACACCAGCCCCAGCAAGACCCCCTACACTGCAAGAACACCACTGCACTGCCCTAGACTCTGAAACACCAGCCCCAGCAAGACCCCCTACGCTGCCCGAACACCACTGCACTGCCCTAAACCCTGAAACACCAGCCCCAGCAGGACCCCTACACTGCCCGAACACCACTGCACTGCCCTAAACCCTGAAACACCAGCCCCAGCACGACCACCTACACTGCCCGAACACCACTGCACTGCCCTAAACCCTGAAACACCAGCCACAGCACAACCCCCTTTACTGCTCGAACACCACTGCAGCAAACCCTGAAACACCACCCCCAGCACGACCCCCTACACTGCCCGAACACCACTGCCCTAAACCCTGAAACACCACCCCTGCACGACCCCCTACACTGCCCGAACACC
This sequence comes from Calotriton arnoldi, assembly GCA_963921515.1. Taxonomy (NCBI): domain Eukaryota; kingdom Metazoa; phylum Chordata; class Amphibia; order Caudata; family Salamandridae; genus Calotriton; species Calotriton arnoldi. Next base: position 135,448 of record CAWUFW010017070.1, read on the forward strand.
ACTGCACTGCCCTAAACCCTGAAACACCACCCCCTACACTGCCCGAACACCACTGCACTGCCCTAAACCCTGAAATACCACCCCCAGCACGACCCCCTACACTGCCCGAACACCACTGCACTGCCCTAAACCCTAAAACACCACCCCCAGCATTACCCCATACACTGCCCAAACACCACTGTACTGCCCTAAACCCTAGAACACTACCCCCAGCACGACGCCCTACACTACCCGAACACCACTGCACTACCCTAAACCCTAAAATACTACCCCCAGCACAACCCCTACACTACCCGAACACGACTGCACTGCCCTAAACCCTCAAACACTCCCCCGCACGACCCCCTACACTACCCAAACACTACTGCACTGCCCTAAACCCTAATACACTACCCCCCACATGACCCCCTACACTACCCAAACACCAATGCACTACCCTAATCCCTAAAACACTACCCCCGCATGACCCACTACACTACCCTAAACCCTAAAACACTATGCCCGCATGACTCCCTACTCTACCCAAAGACCACTGCACTACCCTAAACCCTAAAACACGACCTCCTACACTACACAAACACCACTGCACTACCCTAAACCCTAAAACACTACCCCCTACACTACACAAACACCACTGCATTACCCTAAACCCTAAAACACTACCCCCAGCAGTACCCCTACACTACCCAAACACCACTGCACTAACCTAAACCCTAAAACACTACCCCCAGCAGTACCTCCTACACTACCCAAACACCACTGCACTACCCTAAATCACTACCCCCAGCACGACCCCCTACACTACCCAAACACCACTGCACTACCCTAAACCCTAAAACACTACCCCCAGCACGACCCCCTACACTACCCAAACACCACTGCACTACCCTAAACCCTAAAACACTCCCCCAGCACGACTCCCTACACTACCCAAACACCACTGCACTACCCTAAACCCTAAATCTACCCCCAGCATGACCCCCTACACTACACAAACACCACTGCACTACCCTAAACCCTAAAACACTACCCCCAGCACGACCCTCTTCACTACCTAAACACACCTGCACAATTTGTTACAGGCGTTGCAACGCAGGCCTGTGGTGCTTACTGGAAGTACCTAGTGGGCTAGTTGGGCCCCAGGGACCCTCAGGATTCAAGGTGACCTAATCCCCCAACTTAAAACGCACCACGGGGCGCGTTTGCACAGTGGTGAAGGGAGGGGCGGGGCCTCAGGTGACATGTGCGCAAACACGCCCTGTGGTGCGTTTTAAGTTGGGGAATTAATTCCCTTTGAATCCTGAGGGACCCTGGGGGCCAACTAGCCCACCAGGTACCTTCAGTAAGCACAACAGAGTTGCGTTGCAGAGAGGTGGAAAAAGGTGCGTGGCCTCGGAACGCCTCTCTGCAACTCAGCTCTGTGGTCCTAACTGTAGGTACCTGGGGGGCTAGTTGGGCCCCAGGGACCCTCAGAATTCAAGGGGACTTAATCCCGCAACTTAAAACGCGCCACGGGGTGCGTTTGCACACATGTCACCTCAGGCCCCCCTTCACCACTGTGCAAACGCGCCCTGTAGCGCGTTTTAAGAGGTAGTTTTAATCCCCTGCCCTATTATGTACTAGGGACTTGCAGAGGAGGTCATGCTAATCACAGGGGTACCCCAACGCATAGTGTTCCCTAGTGTATGTAGGTGTTTTCACTGTATTCTAAGTGTCTTTTAGCATAGCACTGGCTCTGGTTAGTCAGAGTCAGTTACCACCAGTACCCGTCTGAAAAAGTTGTGGGCACAGGATGATTTTGCAACAAGGCCTCTTTCTGCTCCTCTGTTGGTTCTTTCTGCACATCTTTTGCTTCTTTCTGTGCGTTTTTTCTTCTTTCTTCACATGTCCTACCTCTGTAGGCATAGTTAGAAACTAGCATTTAAAAAACCTTTGAAATTCACTTAAAAATCATAGGTTTCAGGCACGTTATAGTTAGAAATTAGCATTTAAAAAACCTTTGAAATTCACTGAAAAAACCATAGGTTTCAGACACGTTATAGTTAGAAATTAGCATTTAAAAAACCTTTGAAATTCACTGAAAAACCATAGGTTTTAGGGACAGTTATAGTTAGTTGGACATTTCACTCGTACAAAACCATAGAAATTCCCCGTTATAGTTAGTTCAGCTAACTATAACTCGCGCCCCGCAATGCACTGCTGATGACGTCACATATTACATCACTCATGACATGGTCAGTGACATCACTGATGACATCACTGATGACATCTCAAATGACATCACTGATGACATCATCCATGTGATAATTTCATGCATCTTCTCACACCCTAATATAACTTTTGATACACCCACTCTAAATTACAGACTGCCATTCTCAAAACCATAGACACTCCAACACCAAAAACTACATACCCACTCACTGATTCTTAGGTCTACACACACATCCACTCACTCACCCGTACAGTCACTCATACTTAGTCACTCAGTACAGGACTATCATATGCACTCATACACCTATTTAAACACTCACACACCGCCACTCATCCATAGAGGTACTCACACACCTAGTCAGTCATGCAAAAAACTTAATCACACACCCATTTACTCACCTATACAGTTATACACACACCAGCTCACTTACTCATACAAATACTAGCACATTCTTACACTCTTATACAATCACTGATACAGCCACTCTCACAATCACACACTCTCACTTTTAGCCATTTATATACTCCAACACACATATATACTGCCTTTCACATATGTAGTTACTCACACATGTACCACTGAGATATACATTCAATCACTAACACACCCATACACACACTCACCCACCCATACAGTCCATCACAGATGCACTCTTGAAACCATGCACCCAGTGAATCACCAACTCACACATCTATGCACAGAGTCACACACACCCCACCCACACAAACACTCAGGCACCCATACAGATACTCAGACAATCAATCAATAACCCATGTAGACACCTTTATTCTCTTTTAAAAGAGCAAAAAGTCTAAAGGACTCCCTAGTGTCCACCCGTCCAAGAAAGACAGACATGGAAAAAACCGTGTCAGTACTCACCTCCTGGGGCCTTCCAAAAGTGATTGGGCATTTCCCCTGTGGGAACTGCAGTGTCTGCCACCTTACGACAACTGCATAACAGCTGGACTTAGAGCCCAATAATATCTGGACACTAAGAGCACATACGAACTGCAATTCTATGAATGTAGTATACCTGATAACCTGTCCCTGCGGACTCAGGTATATAGGGATGACATGCAGAAAAATTAAACAACGCATCTGCGAACACCGCAGCAATGTCAGGTGCAAGAAACACACAACGAAAATGTCAGAACATTTTCTACAAAAAGGTCACACAACTAATGTTCTGAGATGGACTGTTATAGAACAGATCCAAACCCCAGGTGACACACAAAAGCCTCTTTTTGAAAAAGAACAAAGGTGGATCTATAGGCTTTCCACTCACAACCAGGGTTTGAACGACAACATTCCCTGGAATTCATTAAAATAAACAGTACAGCAGAAACAGAGATTTGCTTTCATACCCACAATTTAAAGGCAGAAGACACTATATTAGCTACCTGCCTGAGAACAGAACAACTTGCCCCACCCCCTTTTTCCTTATGCCTGTTTTATATATAAAAAATCTTGTACCGTCCATCCTGAAAATACTGTAATGTCAGGGTATTGTTCTTTTACAATTCTTCCGTATAATTCTTCTTCTTCAAACAGGACATACACTCAGCTTTTGCGGCTGGGCATAAATGTTTCCTAGAACTAAAAACGGAAACGTCTATTTAATCAGCAGGGTAATTTTGCCAACGTTATTGAGCCTAATAAAGTTTTTTTGAGAACTGACACTTTCCTTGGGCCTGAATGAGTTAAACTCCCTGTTCCAAACACCTCTGACGCAGAGCGAGAGGACGCGCACGTTGCTAAGCAACAAGGTTCACGTGCTTACGTCACCGAGCTGGAGACAGTGACACGAACAGGATCCAGCCAATGCAATCACCGGGTAGATTCTAGAAATACGCCCAGACCGGGAAACCAAGTATCCTCGGGATCCCGACCTGGGACTGCAGTAGGTGCTTGAGGCGGGCGTTGATCCTTGATGAAGTAAGTAAGGACCACTCTATGGGCAAGCACTCTATTATTTACCGATTACGATAAACTCTAACCTCACATTCCCATCTCCCCCATAGGGTGTGACTATAGGCAACGCCCCCCGGGAGGATCCATGAGGTTCCGCACAATTGAGATTTAAGTAAGCCTGATAACCTTGTTTTCGCCGCCATGTTTTTACTATACCACAAAGCTTGCACCATGCATTTCAAAGTTGATCACAGTCTCCGAATAGAAAATCAGATGGCCCCAAAAAACTGGGACCCGACTTGATACTAAGAGTGAAATAAAAAAATTCTGAGTTAAAAATGACTAGTTGAAAACATACCACACTTGAAATCAGCACATGTGGAGGAATGTGGAGAATCCGAATATCTGAGAATTCCCATGAAAACACTAATCACGCAGCAGTATTACACTCATGTGGGTGTAAGCATGCGCATGCTTATGTCTGACACACGGAAGGAACGTCACGGGTGAGTGAAGCGAATCAGTGGTGATCCAGAGATGTGGATCTATATCACTCACCGTATGACACTGTTGTGTAGGATTACTGTATAAACATACGTGAGAGTCTTGTGAAATGTACTATATCTCATGCAGTATGTTTTTGTCTTCCAGAAACTCAATGAGTACGAGTAAAAACCGTAAGTTGACGGTGAGGCTCGTATAAAAGAGGGTGCACCTTAGCTTGTGCACACCTAATCACTCACACTGGTCCTGAAGAAAGCTTGCGATCTTGCGCGGGAAGGCTGAAACATGTAGACCCTGTCACTTTTATAAATACGGATGTCTTTGGCCAATCTAACCATATAGTAACATCCGCTTTTGTTTTTAATCTTGTCCTATGACCCCACTATTAAATTCCTTGGGTGCATAGAGATAATTTTAAAATCACCACTCACTATTCATGTTGCACAAAAAACCTGCTCCGCTGTAATCAGGCGTTGTAGCACGCCCGAGAGGCACTCGGCCCCTCGGGTGGGAACCCCATGATGAAGCATGTCACCAACTAGGTTGGTGAAGGCGGGTTCTTTATAAAAAAAAGGAATTTCTTTCCTTTTTTCAGTATTTTCACAAAAGTAATCCCTTCTGGAATTGCTCCTCTTGTGTTATTGATGTGCAGATTTAGTGACGTGTAATTCGACTCCTGCATCTAGGAGTAACTTCACACTTGTTTGTGACTCACCATTTCTTTGTGTACATTTTCCCCTACTCATAGACTTACATGTCTCACCCCCTTGTGGAGCCTCCGAGAAGAACAAGATTTAAGAGGGGTGCAGAAAAAGGACGGAGAGGTGCGCAAAGAGGCAAGAGAGGTACAGAAAGAGGCAGGAGGGGTGCAGAAAGAAGCAACAGAGGTGATGAAAGAGGCACGAAGGATGAGAAAGAGCAAGAGAAGTGCAGAAAGAACCAACAAAGGTACAGAAAGAGGCAACAGAGATGCAGAAACAGGCAGGAAAGGTGCAGAAAGAGGGAACAGGGGTGCAGAAAGAGGCAAGAGAGGTGAAGTAAGAGAAGAGAGGGGTGCAGAAAGAGGCAAGAGGGGTGCAGAAAGAAGCAAGAGCAGTGCAGAATGAACCAACAGAGGTGTAAAAAGAGGCCAGAGGAGTGCAGAAAGAGGTAGGAGAGGTGCACAAAGAGGCAAGAGAGGTAGAGAAGGAGGCAGGAGGGGTGCAGAAAGAAGGAAGAGAAGTGCAGAAAGAGGCAAGATAATTGCTGAAAGAAGCAACAGAGGTGTAGAAAGAAGCAAGAGAAGTGCAGAAAGAGGCAAGTGAGGTGCAGAAAGAGCAAGAGCAGTGCAGAAAGAACCAACAGAGGTGCAAAAGGAGGCAATAGGGGTGCAGAAAAGGTAGGAGAGGTGCACAAAGAGGCAAGAGAGGTACAGAAAGAGGCAGGAGGGGTGCAGAAAGAAGGTAGAGAGTTGCAGAAAGAGGCAAGATAATTGCTGAAAGAAGCAACAGACGTGTAGAAAGAAGCAAGAGAAGTGCAGAAAGAGGCAAGTGAGGTGCAGAAAGAAGCAAGAGCAGTGCAGAAAGAACCAACAGAGTTGCAAAAAGATGCAAGAGGGGTGCAGAAAAAGGTAGGAGAGGTGCACAAAGAGGCAAGAGAGGTACACAAAGAGGCAGGAGGGGTGCAGAAAGAAGGAAGAGAATTGCAGAAAGAAGCAAAAGAGGTGCTGAAAGAGTCTCGAAGGGTGCAGAAAGAGCATGAGAAGTGCAGAAAGAAGCAAGAGAAATGCAGAAAGAGGCAACAGAAGTCCAGAAAGACGAAGAAAGGTGCAGACAGAAACAAGAGATATGCAGAAAGAACCAACAGAGGTGCAGAAAGAGGCCTTGTTGCAAAGTCATCCTGTGCCCCCAACATTTTGCTGACTCGTACTGGTGGTAACTGACTCTGACTAACCAGGCCCAGAGCCAGTGCTATGCTGAAAGACACTTAGAATACAGTGAAAATGCCTACATAGACTAGGGTACACTATGGGTTGGGGTACCCCTGTGATTGGCATGACCTCCCCTGTAAGGCCCTAGTACATAATAGGGCAGGGGGATTAAAACTACCTCTAAGTCAGAGGTGCAGAAAGAGGCAAGAGAAGTGCAGAAAGAAGCAACAGAGGTGCCGAAACAGGCAAGAGAGGTGCAGAAAGAAGCAAGTGAAGTGCAGAAAGAGGCAAGAGAGGTGCACAAAGAGGCAAGAGAGGTGCAGAAAGAGGCAGGAGGGGTGAAGTAAGAGAAAAGAGGGGTGCAGAAAGAGGCAAGAGGGGTGCAGAAAGAAGCAAGAGCAGTGCAGAATGAACCAACAGAGGTGTAAAAAGAGGCCAGAGGAGTGCAGAAAGAGGTAGGAGAGGTGCACAAAGAGGCAAGAGAGGTAGAGAAGGAGGCAGGAGGGGTGCAGAAAGAAGGAAGAGAAGTGCAGAAAGAGGCAAGATAATTGCTGAAAGAAGCAACAGAGGTGTAGAAAGAAGCAAGAGAAGTGCAGAAAGAGGCAAGTGAGGTGCAGAAAGAGCAAGAGCAGTGCAGAAAGAACCAACAGAGGTGCAAAAGGAGGCAATAGGGGTGCAGAAAAAGGTAGGAGAGGTGCACAAAGAGGCAAGAGAGGTACAGAAAGAGGCAGGAGGGGTGCAGAAAGAAGGTAGAGAGTTGCAGAAAGAGGCAAGATAATTGCTGAAAGAAGCAACAGACGTGTAGAAAGAAGCAAGAGAAGTGCAGAAAGAGGCAAGTGAGGTGCAGAAAGAAGCAAGAGCAGTGCAGAAAGAACCAACAGAGTTGCAAAAAGATGCAAGAGGGGTGCAGAAAAAGGTAGGAGAGGTGCACAAAGAGGCAAGAGAGGTACACAAAGAGGCAGGAGGGGTGCAGAAAGAAGGAAGAGAATTGCAGAAAGAAGCAAAAGAGGTGCTGAAAGAGTCTCGAAGGGTGCAGAAAGAGCATGAGAAGTGCAGAAAGAAGCAAGAGAAATGCAGAAAGAGGCAACAGAAGTCCAGAAAGACGAAGAAAGGTGCAGACAGAAACAAGAGATATGCAGAAAGAACCAACAGAGGTGCAGAAAGAGGCCTTGTTGCAAAGTCATCCTGTGCCCCCAACATTTTGCTGACTCGTACTGGTGGTAACTGACTCTGACTAACCAGGCCCAGAGCCAGTGCTATGCTGAAAGACACTTAGAATACAGTGAAAATGCCTACATAGACTAGGGTACACTATGGGTTGGGGTACCCCTGTGATTGGCATGACCTCCCCTGTAAGGCCCTAGTACATAATAGGGCAGGGGGATTAAAACTACCTCTAAGTCAGAGGTGCCGAAAGAGGCAAGAGAAGTGCAGAAAGAAGCAACAGAGGTGCCGAAACAGGCAAGAGAGGTGCAGAAAGAAGCAAGTGAAGTGCAGAAAGAGGCAAGAGAGGTGCACAAAGAGGCAAGAGAGGTGCAGAAAGAGGCAGGAGGGGTGCAGAAAGAAGGGAGAGAAGTTCAAAAAGAAGCAACAGAGGTGCTGAAAGAGGCGCGAAGGGTGCAGAAAGAGCAGGAGAAGTGCAGAAAGAACCAACAGAGGTACAGAAAGAGGCAAGAGAGGTGCAGAAACAGGCAAGAAAGGTGCAGAAAGAGGGAACAGGGGTGCAGACAGAGAGAAGAGAGGTGCAGAAAGAGAAAGAGGGGTGCAGAAAGAAGCAAGAGGGGTGCAGAAAGAAGCAAATGAGGTGTAGAAAGAGGCAACAGAAGTGCATAAAGAAGCAAAAGAGGTGCAGAAAGAAGCAAGAGAAGTGCAGAAAGAGGCAAGTGAATTGCTGAAAGAAGCAACAGAGGTGTAGAAAGAAGCAAGAGAAGTGCAGGAAGGGGCAAGTGAGGTGCAGAAAGAAGCAAGAGTAGTGCAGAAAGAACCAACAGAGGTGCAAAAAGAGGCAAGAGGGGTGAAGAAAGAGGTAGGAGATGTGCACAAAGAGGCAAGAGAGGTACAGAAAGAGGCAGGAGGGGTGCTGAAAGAAGGAAGAGAAGTGCAGAAAGAGGCAAGAGAATTGCTGAAAGAAGCAACAGAGGCGTACAAAGAAGCAATAGAAGTACAGAAAGAGGCAAGTGAGGTGCAGAAAGAAGCAAGAGCAGTGCAGAAAGAACCAACAGAGGTGCAAAACGAGGCAAGAGGGGTGCACAAAAAGGTAGGAGAGGTGCACAAAGAGGCAAGAGAGGTACAGAAAGAGGCAGGAGGGGTGCAGAAAGAAGCAACAAAGGTGCTGAAATAGGCGCGAAGGGTGCAGAAAAAGGTAGGAGAGGTGCACAAAGAGGCAATAGAGGTACAGAAAGAGGCAGGAGGGGTGCAGAAAGAAGCAACAGAGGTGCCGAAATAGGCACGAAGGGTGCAGAAAGAGCAAGAGAAGTACAGAAAAAAGCAACAGAGGTATAGAAAGAGGCAAGAGAGGTGCACAAACAGGCAGGAAAGGTGCAGAAAGAGGGAACAGGGGTGCAGAAAGAGGCAAGAGAGGTGCAGAAAGAGGGGAGAGGGGTGCCGAAAGAGGCAAGAGGGGTGCAGAAAGAAGCAAGTGAGGTACAGAAAGAGGCAACAGAGGTGTAGAAAGACGCAAGAGAGGTGCAGAAACAAGCAAGAGAAGTGCAGAAAGAGGCAAGAGAATTACTGAAAGAGGCAAGACAGGTGCAGAAGGAAGAGAGTGAGGTACAGAAAGAGGCAAGTGATGTGCTGAAAGAGGCAAGAGAGGTACAGAAAGAGGCAAGAGAGGAGCAGAAAGAGGCAAGAAAGGTGTAGAAATAAGCAAGAGAAGTGCAGAAAGAGGCAAGTGAGGTGCAGAAAGAGGCAAGAGAGGTTCAGAAATAGGCAAGGGAGGTGCAGAAAGAAGCAAGAGATCTGCAGAAAAAAGCAACAGAGGTGCTGAAAGAGGCAAGTGAGGTGCAGAAAGGGGCAAGAGAAGTGCAGAAAGAGGCAAGTGAAGTGCAGAAAGAAGACAGTGAGGTGCAGAAAGAGGAAGAAAGGTGCAGAAAGAAGCAAGACAAATGCAGAAAGAGGCAAGAGAGGCACAGAAAGAAAAGAAGTTTGTGCACCATTAGTACCAGTTTAACACCTACATTTTGCAATAAGTAACACGTGACCATTCCAGCTTTGCAAAGGGCCTTCCACCACGCTGTAACACATGACGCTGCATTTGTGGGAACATTTGAGCCGTTTGAGCTAGAAACAAGGCTTTTTTTGTTCAAATCTGCAGATTAGGCACCAGATTATGGAATTTATGGCAAATGCGGAAAATGTTTAATTATGTGAAAATTGGTGCAGCCAAACAGTCACATAATTCCAGTGGCCCTGCTCATACCTCCGACTAAATCCAGATGTGCTCCTCAGTGGTTCCTTCTTTTATTGTGTCTCATTGAGTTTATAGTTTAGCTTCTATGGAAACGAGGAAGACTAAACCTGAGGTTACCACTCCACAACACAGACTACAATACCAGATAATTACTCTCCAAAACACATAATCCCACTCCACATAATTCCTATACACTAAATACCACATACTTTCTATTCACATAATTTCACTGCACAACATACCACATAAATCCACTACACACAACATACATCCACTCTACACCAAAAAACATGAGTAAAAAACTTTTACATTTACGCCAATAGCTCTAACTCTCGCAAATGCGAAACCTATTACATTGCAAATGCTTCATTAACTAGTAGTCGCGTTTGCAGAGTGGTGGAGAAAGGGTGCTGGGCTTCCGACCAGCGCTCAGGAATTCCGCTGCGTAGGACTTACAGGAGGTACCAGGAGGGCTTCTTAGCCCCCAAAGTCCCTCAGGAGTAAAGTGGACTTCATCTCCCATCCCGTAGTCTGCCAGGAGGCGCGTTTGCAGAGTGGTGGAGAAAGGGGGCGTGGCCTCCGAAGACGTCTTAGCAATCCCACAGTGTGGGACTTACTGGAGGTAACAAGAGGGATAGTTGGCCCCCAAGGACATCCTTGGGGGCCAACTACCCCTCCTATTACCTCCAGTAAGTCCCACACAGCAGCATTGCTAAGTTCTCATAGCAGGCCACACACCCTTTTCCCACCACTCTGCAAACGCGCTCCCTGGCGTGCACCTGGTTGGGTATTGAAGTCCCCTTCGCTGCTGGGGGTCCTTTGGGGCCAACTAGCCTACCTCTTACCTCCAGTAAGCCCCACACAGTGGGATTGCTGAGAGGTGGACACAGGCCATGCCCCCTTTCTCCACCACTCTGCAAACGTGCCTCCTGGCACGCTCTTGGTTGGGGGATGAAGTCCCCTTTTCTCCTGAGGGTCTCTGGGGGCCAACTTGCCCTCCTGTTACCTCCAGTAAGCTCCATACAGCTGGATTGCTGAGAGTGTTCAAAGGCCACGTCCCCTTTTTACACCACTCTGCAAACGCGGCACCTGGCGCACTGCTGCTCGGGGGATAAAGTCCACTTGTGTCCTGAGGTCCTCAGGACACAAGAGGACACAAGAGGACCTCATCACCCCACCAACAGTGCACCAAGAGGCGCATTTGCAGAGTGGTGTAAAAAGGGGCGTGGCCTCGGACCACCTCTTAGCAATCCCACTGTGTGGGGCTTACTGGAGGTACCCGGTGGGCTAGTTGGCCCCCAGGGACCCTCAGGAATGAAGGGGACTTAATCCCCCAACCCAAAATGCGCCAGGAGGCGCGTTTTCACAATGGAGCAGGGAGGGGGCGGGGCCTCCCACAACGCCGGCTTTTCTTTTTCTTTTCTTTTTGGAAGGGGGGCTGTGTGGCCCCCCTTCCCTTAATTATTTCTGGGCCCTGGGGACCCCATCCCCCAGGGCCTCAGCATATTATCTTTAAAAAAAAAAAAAACGGGAAAGGGGCCGCGTGGCCCCCCTTCCCTGGGCCACTTCTGGCCCCGGGGACCCCATCTCCCGGGGCATGGCCAGCCTGGAGCTTTTTGATGGGAGGGGGCCATGTGGCCCCCCTCCTGAGGCCAATTATGGCCCCGGGGACCCCATTCCCCAGGGCCTGGCCTCTTTTTAAATTTTTTAATTTGCGGGAGTGGGGCCGTGTGGCCCCCTCCCATGGGCTACTTTTGGCATTTGAGGACCCCCTCCCCCAGGGCCAGCCCTCAACTTGGGGACCATGGGGGAGCCAAAATGCCCCCACGATCCCTGCAGCTCCCCGCCTCCTGCGGGAGCTGGCATTGCTTTTGGGCAAGGGAAGCTGCTGACATGCAGGTCCCCTTGTCCAAAAGCAATTCTGCTTTGCTTCGTTGAAGCGAGAGCAGGTTTCCTGCTCTCGTTTCAACGAAGCAAAGCAGTGTTTGCTATGGCAGGGCGGGAGCCGTGCTCCTGCCCTGCCATAGAAAACGGCAATGTCCCGCGGGTGGGCACCCTGGGACATTGCAGGAGCCGTCCCTGGGGGGGTGGTGGTCCCCAGGGCCATTGAGGGCTCCAGGAGGGGGGCCACATGGCCCCCCTCCCAACATGCAAATAACCCTGGGGAGGTGGTGGTCCCCGAGGCCGGGGGTCTGCAACAGACCCCCGTATTTCAATAAACAGTGCCCCGGGGAGGTGGTGGTCCCTGGGGCAGTGTGGGGGGCTAAAGCCCCCCCCACACTAATTATTTGACAAAGCCCCAGGGAGGTGGCGGCCACTGGGGCTTTGGGGGGGCCCACAAGGCCCCCCACCCAAGAGAGATTAAAGCCCCAGGGTGGTGGCGGTCCTGGGGTTTGGGGGGCCCGTGAGGCCCCCTGCTTTTAATTACCAATGCCCCGGGGAGGTGGCGATCCCCGGGGCAGCATGGGGGAGAGGAGACCCCCACACATTTTAATAAAAAAGCCCCGGGGAGGTGGCTCTCCTTGGGGCTGCGGGGGGCCTCGTGCCCCCCGTGCATAATAAACTAAGCCCCGGGGAGGTGGCAGCCCCCGGGGATGCAGGGGCACCCACAGGCCCCCGCATACTGTATAAACATTGCCCCCGGAACCTGGCCCACCCAGGGGCTGATAGAAAACGAAGCGCAGGAGCCCGCACTTCGTTTTCTTTTTGTTTTTTCAGCCGGATTCACGCACCCAGCGCGAATTTGGCCGATTTTTTTTAATGCTTTTTGGGCCCTGGGGGTCCTTGTGGGACCCCCTGATCAGGCCTAGGGGGTCAGGGTGTTTCTACCCTGCCCCCTTTTCTTGTTTTTTATCTTTCTTTTACTGTTTTCTTGTGACTCGGTTACCGAGTCACAAGATGGCTGCCAACACATTCTGGTTTAGAGTGTTGGCAGCCAATCAGAATTTAGCTCGTGCTCGGGAGGGTTCGTGAACCCTCCTCGGTGCTCAGATATATACATTTTTATTTTTTGAATTTCTCTGGAACTACTGAACGGATTTACACCAAAGGTCGCTTTCTGAACCAAGAGCTACCTTTTTGCCAAATTTGGTGTAATTCCGTTCAGCAGTTCGGGCTGTAGCCTGTTCCAAAAATTCCTATGGAAATTAACATGGGGAAAACACGTTTTGGGACCCCCCTTTTTCTTGGCCCCTGCTCAACGAATCACCCTGAAAATTTCAAGACAGGAGCTGACCTGAGTGAACCATTAGTTTTGAAAATTCTGTGAAGATTCGTCAAACAGCGCCAAAGATATTGGCAAAAGAAAAAATGCTTTTTGAATAGAAACAAGGTCCTTACTATAACTACCTACTGGCGACCGCATCAAAGTCAACAACAACACGATCCATCTAACACAGTGGATGGTGATAGGCCACTACTATTAGATTTACAAGATCTATGGAATGAGGGCCAGCTAAGTGACATTGATAATGTTGGTCGAGTGACTACAGCAGTTGACAATGCAAATACAGATACAGAACCCATCCAACCGACCCCATTCCGGGGAAAGTCCACGTTTAATCCTATAATTGGACGAGACTCAATCGATATCTTTAACGAACAAACTGTTTCCCAACTCAAACATTTACATCACAAGGTTGAAAACTCGAAAAGTAAATACAATCAGCGTACTATGAATTACCATAAGCTTATCAATCGATTGGAAAAAGACAACTCTATTGTTATCAGGAATGCTGACAAAGACGGCAACATAGTTATTTGGGACAAAAAGGAATATATCAAGGAGGCACTATCACAACTAAGTGACCAAACATGCTATACAAAATGCAATGGGGTGGAACTAAAGCAAACATATAAAAACCACAATATCAAATTAAATACTTGGAAAACGAAGAAATTAATAACCAAAGATGAATTCAATTTTTAAAAAAATGATCACCCAGTAACTCCTTCAATCTATTTTATCCCCAAAATACACAAAGATTCTCAGCATCCGCCAGGAAGACCAATCATATCATCTCGAAATGGATTTTTAGAGCATACCTCGCAATATGTGGACTATTTTTTACAAGGGTTTGTCCAAACACTACCGTCTTACGTGCGGGACACTAATGATTTTTTAAACAAACTGAATATCTGTACTTGGCAAGATAACTATCTTTTATTAGCACTTGATGTGACGTCGCTTTATACAAGCATAAAACATTGTGATGGGCTCAATGCACTGAAATACTTTTTGTCCAAAAGGCCAGAACCACAGACACAACACAGTCAAATGCTAGTAGAAATGGTGTCATTTTGTTTGGATAATAATGTATTCATGTTCAATAATATGTTGTATAAGCAAACCAGAGGCGTAGCTATGGGAGCCAGCCTCTCCCCCAGCTATGCGTGTCTTCACATGGGCTGGTGGGAGGAGCTGGTACTCATAAGCAAATACAAGGAAGAGATACAGAACAACATCATTGTATGGCTACGCTATATCGATGATCTTTTTGTAATATGGAAAGGCACACATCAAGCAGCCCAGGAATTTATTGATAATATTAATGAGAATACATTGAATTTACATTTTACTGCCACAGTTAGTACAGATTCAGTTAACTTTCTAGATATGCAGGTATACATAACAGACAACAAGATAGAAACAAAACTCTATCGTAAAGAAACAGCAGGCAATGCCACACACGCCAGCAGCGCACACCCATGTCACTTAATCAACAGCATCCCCTATGGGGAAATGCTAAGACTCAGAAGAGTAAATAGTGATTCAGTGTCTCTCAAACAGGCTCAGATAGAAAGCAAGAAAAGATTTTTGGAAAGAGGTTATTCTTCCAAAACCATAGACAGTGCCATTACCAAATCCATGTCAATAGAACGCTCAGATTTGATACATGGCAACCACAAGAAAGTGAGTACTGAGATCGAACAACAGGCCCTTTCTCTATCACCTAAACAACAAGAATTTAGAGTGATTATGGAATTTAGTAAGCAGCACAAGGAAATACGTAACATCATTAAGCGTAATTGGCCCCTGGTATTGGATGATCCCATCATAGGAACCTCTTTACCCAACAACATATCAATCACCTATAGCAGGGCACCGTCAATGAGGGACAAACTGGTTAAAACAAGCCCAGAGATCATTGAAAGCTGCAGCTGGTTAACTACGCATAAAGGGTTTTTCAAATGCAAAGTGTGCAAAGCTTGCCAACAGGGGGTTAACACTACAACATATATTACCCCTTTTAGCCCCAAGAAACATAAAATCCAGAAACTTCTAACTTGCAAAACGGAATTTGTGGTGTATGTCCTGGTATGTCCGTGTGGCTTACAATATATTGGAAGCACCAAACTCCAAGCCCACAAACGCATTTTACAACACATGCGCGCTATTAACAACCAGGACAACACGTACCCTGTTGCCAGACACTTCAGGGACCATCACAATTCTAGGAGTGAGGATTTGAAATATTACCTCATAGACTCAGTACCAGCGAGTCGGAGAGGTGGCAACAGAGAGGACAAATTACGCAAGTTAGAAACATGATATATTCTGGAGATGAATTCCAAACAGCCAGGGGGGCTTAATGTTACAGATGATTTATATACCTGCATCTAGAGTAGTACATCAACATGCAAGATTTAAATATTGGTGTCACCGCAATTGTATCATGAATAGAACATCTTTTAACTTTTGTACCGGATATTTTAAGTTATTTATTTATTTATATATTTATATACATTTATGTATTCATATATTTATGGATTGGACTTACTATGTCTGTAGTACAAAATAGCTACCAATAACATCCAAGCAATCGATTAAAGACAAACAAAGCGTTTTACAATATATTTTTAGCACTGATAGTACACGTCAATATATATATTTTTTCATTAAATCAGATTGAACTAACCCACTATCAAGATAACAAAAGCTCTGAGAGCTATCATGATATCCATACAGTGACTTATTAACTGAACACATATGATGAGAGAATATAATCTACAATACATGATTGTTTGAATTGTTACAAAGACAAAAATAATTTGAGATTTTACCAATGCCGATGAGCGGTTAATAACCAACTTAGGCCATTTTTGCCATTTGTTGTAGTGCTCAGTTAATTGATATTAATTCTTTTTAACAAATTCTTTGCACATTTTGCACATTGAGCACTTTTTGACAGTCTCGAGAATTGATAAATATGTAAAAATTAATTTGTATGTGATGAGCTTAAATGACCAGGTTTGCTGTGATTTGCACATAGGTAACGAAAAATTACATTGACATTTACATTGTCTCTAGAGGGTAATTCAGGATGTGTAATAGGACTTCTCTTAGGATACAGCAGGATTAAAGATATGTATCTTGTATCAATAGAATGTCTACGTGAGCAATACAACTGATTCCACATTTATGTACCTATATTATCAAATGTTGCTCTGAGATTAAAGGTTTTAATTTTAATTTTGATTTTAAATTTAAACCATTAGGAAAATTGCCTTGAATTATTGAACTATGAATTTTATAACCATTTTTACCTATGAAGCACTTTAGCATATTGTTTTTTATTTTACGCTCTCTAACAAACTTTAAAACTACAAAATTGAGTATTTTCTCTATTTCATTGACTGTCTCATTATCTACGTAGTTCACAATAAGCACACTGTCACTTTAAAAAGGAAAAAACTTACCGTAATGCTGTCATGTGATCAAGGCTCCTCGTGAGTTGAAACGCGTTATGGCGGCATCCAAATAAACACCTGAAGAAATTTGAAACTGTGGTCCGTGTCCGTGTTTTCCTTGGAACAATCTGGAGTATTGGCGGCAAGTGCAATATATATATATATATATATATATATATATATATATATATATATATACATACATATTTGGGTTGCGGAGTGGCGTGCTACTCACCGAAAAAGTGCTTTGACGCCTCGTCAGGGGTAGTAAGCGCTATTTAAATGCAATTACAATTACAATTTAGTGGGGGCCGGGGCAGGGCGATGGTTCGGCGTTGAGAGTTGCTGAACTCTCTTGGTGGGGACTTTCTTCCCTGAATGAAGCCGGTTTCTTCACCCTCGGATCTGTTACCGATGTCAATAGCGGGGCACCTTGGACTCATGGGCTAAGGGGCGGGGACTGGGGATTTGCACATCGTTTGACGGATCAGACGGCGCTGGATTTATATTCAGCATAACAACAATGTGCTGCTCCATTCCGTGAATGAATGATTCTTTACTGAGGTCTTGGAGCGTCAGATATTTGAACATTTCATCTCAACAGGAGAGTAATAGAAATGTCAAAGGTGAAAATAATGCTGCTGAATACTGTTATATTGGAAGCAGATGTCTTTGGTTGTGGGTGGCAAAGTCTCATTTGGAATAGCCGCTTTGCTTGCTCTTGCTTGGAGACTCCTGATATAAACTCTCTGGTGCAGCTATGGATACATTTAAAATTAAATGGAATTCTTCAAGCTGTGAGGATATAATTATTTAGCAGTTTAGAGGGGAATGTTATATTTACCTATTCTAGGCTATTGAAAAATTTAATTTATTGTTACCTGAACTGCAAATGTCATCGCGGCATGGAAGTTAAAATGACAGCCTAATTGGGTAAATGTTTGACATTGCTGCTATCGAGTAACTTTGGAAGTATTTCCTCTATATTTAGTGCATGACGGGTATATAGGGGGCAAGCAAAAATGGCAACCAGTTTGAATGAAAAAGGCTGTTGTTCAGCCGAAATGTGTCTCTTTACAGAGTTTCCTGATGTATTGACAAATGGATCTTTTTTGTGTTGCCTGATGAAATAAACTTATTGATTGCCTCTTTTCTTTCATTCCCGCTCTCTTTTATTTGAGACCACCTGTGTTCAGGTACAAGTCGGCAAACCGCAACTATATATATGTCTATATATATATAAATAGAGAGAGATAGATAGATATTCTCTGAAAAAACCAAAGGTTACAGGGGCGTTATAGCTAGACTCACATTTTACTTGTACAAAACCAGGGAAATTCAGCAGTTATAGTTACCTGAGCTAAATATAACTTACGCACCCGCAATGCACTGCTTATGACCTCACATATTACATCACTCATGACATGGTCAGTGACATCACTGATGACATCACTAATGACATCTCAAATTACATCATTGATGACATCCTCCTCAGAACCACTCACACACCCACTCACACATATCCTCTCATACACCCACTGACTTACCCATACAAGCTATCACACACCCACTTACTCGTCTACAGGGCCACTCACACACGCACTCACTCACACACACAGCCACAGCCACTCACTTACCCATACACCTACTCACACAGTCATCCACTCACCCATACACTCACTCACACAACAACTCACTCACCTATACTGCTACTCGGACTCCTGCGTATTCATCCATGCAGCCACTCACTTACCCATACAGCCTCTCAACAGAGCCACTCACACACCCACACAACCATTTACATACCCATTCACACATCCACACAAGAACTCACATGCCTACTCACTCACCCTTACAGCTGCTAATACCGACACTGTCAGAATCTATACTCACAGAATGAAACACACGGGAGCAGAATTTGACGTATAGTAGCCAATTCCTCACTCCGACTTCCCCAACCTCCTACTGTCCTTGAAGGCTGAGTGGACCTGAAAGGAGGAAAGGGGATGGGGACAAAGAAGAGACTGCCTCGTCTAGTTCTTCTGGTTCACCTTATTGTCTCCTCAGTCTTCTTCTTGAATACAGAGTGAATTACGGAGACTTTGGGTTCACTGTAAAATAAACACAATTGTTATTATCTTCCTACTCTAGCTTACATTTCTCTCTACATATTCATGTATACATATATACATATATATATATATTTTTTTTTATTTCACCAAGAACTGCACCGCACTCCAGGAATCTCTATGTTTTCATTTATTTCATAGCACAATTATCACCACCACCATCACCTAATGGTGATGGTGGTGGTGATAATTGTGCTATGAAATAAAATGAAATCATAGAGATTCCTGGAGTGCGGTGCAGTTCTTGGTGAAAAAGAGATTTGCGAGGTTAGGTCCAACCTCGACATCCAAGCACCTGCTGTGCAATACAGCGCACTGGTAACGGACTGGTTGTTGAAAGGATATATATATATATATATATATATATATATATATATTCACTGAAAAACCATAGGTTTTAGGGACAGTTATAGTTAGTTGGACATTTCACTCATACAAAACCATAGAAATTCCCCGTTTTAGCTAGTTCAGCTAACTATAACTCGCGCCCCGCAATGCACTGCTGATGACGTCACATATTACATCACTCATGACATGGTCAGTGACATCACTGATGACATCACTGATGACATCTCAAATGACATCACTGATGACATCACTGATGACATCATCCAGTGACTGTGTGTTTTTGTAAAGTTTAAATATGTTTAATATATATAGGGAAAGGCGTATTGAAGAATGAGTGGGTGTATAAGTGTCTGAATGGATGATTTAGTACGTGCGTGACTGACTCTACAAGTGAGTGATTAAAAGTATCTTACTGAATGCATGGGTTAGTGACTAAACTGTGTGAATGGCTGTATCCGTCTGTTTGTTGGTGTGTAAGTGGATGCATGGATTTGCGAATAGCTACATGAGTGTCTATATGGGTTATTATTGATTGGTTCTCTGAGTATCTGTATGGCTGCCTGAGTGTTTGTGTGGGTGGGGTGTGTGTGACTCTGTACATAGATGTGTGAGTGGGTGATTCACTGGGGGCATGATTTCAAGAGTGCATCTGTGATGGACTGCTTGGGTGGGTGAGTGTGTGTATGGGTGTGTTAGTGAGTGAATGTATATCTCAGTGGTACATGTGCGAGTAACTACATATGTAAAAGGCAGCATGTGAGAAGTTGGCCTGGTATATGCTGTTCACTAATTAAAGTGGACACCTTGCACCAGGGCAAATCGACTCTTATGGTAGATAGGTTTAAGACAACCTTTTAAAGAAAGCTATCCTAGTGGTAGCTGTGGCGAGCAGCCTTCAGGCTAAGTCTTGAAGGAATGTAAAGCAGCTTGTTTTACCATATAATCTCTTGAATCACCAAATGAAAAGACACCACACAGGTATATATATCAAATATATATGTATTTATTTCTAAATAACTCTCTACTAATCTCTTTATGAGATTAGAAGACAAACATATGCACAAATCAACGTTTCACAATAAGTTAAGCACAAAATATGGCTGGGGCCCTAGGGCGTACCAGACCATATACTAAAAAAGGGACTTAGCAACAACGACTTGCAGGGACACAAGGCCTAGGGCCTTCAGAAGTGCTGGGGCCTCACGAAGCCACCCAAGGCAGGTAAGTAAAGGACCCACGGGGACGCGTGCAGTGTGGATACACAGGCGCGGATCGCCGTTGACTTCAATGGGGCAAGTCGCGGTTGGAAATTAAGAGTTCTAGGATACTTCGGGAGAACCTACAAGCAAGTCACTTACAGGGTAAGTAGTTCTAGGGCCCACACCCACAGGAGCACCGTAGTGCTGGAGTTACCTCACCCAGGGAAGCCGGGTGCATAGGTGTCCTTTGGTGTCGGGTCGCGGCGTCGTTTTCAATGGCGAACAAAGAAGACTTGCTGCTTGCGGGAGCTGAAGAAGTGTCCGGTGGAATCCAAGCCTGGATTCTGAAGAAGGATGACCTGAAAGCAGAGGGGACAGTGTTCAAAGTCACTTGGCAGTGACTCGGGGCAAGGAAGATGGATGCCCACCGTCGTCGGTTGATTCAGGTCGGTTGCGGGTGCCTTGACTCTTCAGCCACGAGGTCCAGTTTGCGTCGACGACAACCAGGAGCTGGATTCTGTGTATCCCACGAAGTCTGCAGCTTACTGCGGTGTCGGCAACTCGATTGGAGCCAACAAGCCTTGGCAACAGCAAGTCTCGGGGAGATGAAGAAAAGTCGATGGCACAAACCAGCAAGGTCTGAGGGACTCACCCAGTGAGGGTAAGTCAGGGCAGGCCTGGAGCAACCAGGGGAGCCCTTTGGTTTCTTTAAGAAGTCTTCTGGGGACCCACGAGCTGGCTGGCAAGGGATCGCGAAGACACCTTGGGCGGAATCACTCAACAGGGGCCCACGGTCACTCGGGATGGTGTAGGCCTCTGATCTTCGGAGGGATTCCTGCTGGAGGTCGGAACCACACGTGGTCCAAAGCACAAGTTCGTGAAACGTTGTGAAGGGGTTGCACTCGACAATAGTGCACGGTACCCAGGGGTCGCGGTTCCTCATCACTCGTGGGGTCCACTTGCCTCAGCTTCGCTGGGGACTCACGATGGCCTTGGAGAAGTCAGGAAATCCATGTCTTGGGCTGCAGGGACTTCGGACTCCGGCGGGAGCGGCGTAGTTTGGGACTGTCGTTGTCGTTTTTGGTGCCTGCCAAGCAGGGGAGTCACTCCTTGACTCCAAGGGAGATTCTTCTGTCTTCCAAAGGTAGTGGAACGTCGAAGGGCCAGGATTCTTCTGTAGAGCATCGTCCAGGGGTTATCTAACTAGCAAGTTCAAGGGTTCCCCTTCTTATACTAAAAAGAGGGGATGGACTAGCTCTATGACCCCACCTATGGGAGGGTCAAGGGAGGGGGTGGCTACACCAACTTCCCTTTGTCCAGTTTCACGCCAGAGCAGGGGCAGGTAGCCCCTGAGCCGGTTTGAACTGGCATATGCACAGAGGAGCCTTCTGCTCCCCCAGTGCAGGACTTCAAAGCACTCTAAGAGTGCACCCACCCAGCCCCAATACACTAAACCCTGTCTGGGAGGTGGTTACACCTTCCTGTGACAGGATGCCTATTGTTGGGCTTCCTCCACTGTGAGTTTCGGTCATCAGCAGGAGGGCAGCCCAGTGTCTGTGACTGGTGGCATCCATTTTGTGATGCCAGGGCTCTTCAGGATTTCTACCGCGTTTCCACAGCAGGTACATGTCTTATCCCTCTAGAAGGGTGGAATGCTACCCCCGCCGCCAGGATTGGCGGGGGGGTAGTATTCCAAGATGTTTGACACCAAACACGACATGTTTTGATGCAGCCATTCCAAAGTTAGCATTTTACCGCGAGGATATAATGCACTTAAGAGTATATGGTTTAACCGCATCCACAAACAGCACCAGAGAATAGACTCTGAGAGCTGCAGAGGGGCCCTGCTCAGGCAGAGGCACCCCTCACATAGAAGCCAAGCACCCTGCCCTCAGGATTGATAGGGCCTGCCTTAGGGGTGACTGATAGGTTTATATGTGTGTGCAGGAGAGATATAGGAAACCTATATCTCAGTGAGGGGTGCTAGCACCACCTCACCCAGGCTGCAGTAGCAGGCCTGTGGTGTCAGATTTAGACTGCTTCCCAGGGGTGGCATAATACATGCTGCAGCCCCTGGTAGGCCTGTGAAGTACCTATGCCCTTGGTACCTAAGGTACCATATACTAGGGACTCATAAGGCACCACAGTATCCAATCACTAGTGCACCTAGAGTGCACTCCATGTCGTTTAGAGAGAGCAGATAGACTGGGGCCCTGAATAGCAGGGTCCCAGTCCAACTAAGTCATAAACCAGCAAAACACCAGGAAAAAAGTGGGGGCAACCATATAGTCAGATTCCACCTTCCTACATAACCCCCCAAACGAAAGGAGATAAGGCTAACCTTGACCAGTTGAGCCTTTATTGATTAAGTGGTCATATAAGGAAGCACCTGTACTAGCATGGTTGCCCCCTGTCTTATGGTCCACTAAGCAATCCCTCACCCTAAGGGTATGAGAGGGTCTCCACCATGGGGAATCACTACCTCTGGTGTGCTTTGGTAAAGTACAAGGCTGGTGGGGTGTCTGAGTAGGGAAGTGAGGCCCTAGGAAGGTTGGCCTCAGCTTCCTCAGATCACTGGTCACCATGTATGCCTGTCTTTCCATGACTGAGTTGCACTTTGCTCTAAGGGTCAACCTTTGACTG
Source organism: Calotriton arnoldi (assembly GCA_963921515.1). NCBI lineage: Eukaryota > Metazoa > Chordata > Amphibia > Caudata > Salamandridae > Calotriton > Calotriton arnoldi. The sequence continues at coordinate 158,402 of CAWUFW010017070.1, forward strand.
CCTACAGCTGTGGGTTGGGTCCCTTTGGATGGAACACTGGAGGGACATGGCATGTTTGGAACCTTTTGGTCCCAGGTTTGCCCTTGCCTAACAGAGTCCTTCTGGGGGAGGTCCCTACATAAAGGTATGGGGGATCCCTCAGTGGGTTGAGGAATTTTCACCTGGCTAGGGCTACTAAACTGGGTGCCCCTAATCTGCTGATGGGGGGTTCCTCTGGACAGGGGGCCCTGGGGGTCCACTGACCTCCCTGACCTCTGCAGCCCTGGGCTGACTGAGGCAGGGTAGAGAGGGGCAGTTTACCTGCTCCAGACTGGGTACCACCTTGGAAGGGTCCTCTGCCATCAGGGGTGGGGCCAGGCCAGGCCTGACTACCTCTGTGGCAGTTCCTTCACTAGGGGTGGGTCAGTTCCCTGAGGAGGCTGACCCTTACCTACTGTCTGGAGGGAAGAAGACTTTTCTTCAACCCTTGTGCTCTCTTCTGGGGGAGAGTGGGCCATTCTTCCAGGCTCCATCTCTCCAAAATCTTGGGCTGGGGCTGTGGCCATCACAGCCCCACTAACCTTTACAGGGACACCCAACATCCTCAGATGGGTTTGGTGTTCAATTTCAGCCCAGGCTGAAATTTCCAGATCATTGCCCATCAGGCAATCTACAGGTAAGGTTGGGGACACTGCCACTCTTTTGGGCCTGTGACCCCCTCCCAGGTGAGATTGACTATGGCCATGGGGTGATCTGTTCTGACACCATCAATGTTGGTCACCTGGTATTTAAACTCAGGTAAAAGCTGGTGAGGGGGACTAGTTTCCCTGCCACCATGGTGACACTAGCCCCTGTGTCCCTAAATGCCACAGCTTTCTGACCATTAATTATTGGCTCCAGTCTGTACCTGCCCAATGCTGTGGGACCCATGGTAAAGGTGGCATATCCTATACCACCATCAGAGTCTGAGGAGTCTGTTGAGGGGGTCCTGTCTAAACTAGGGCCCACCTCTGTTCCTCTTGCAAAAGCACCTAACTTTTTGGGTGCACTACTCCCAACTGGAGGATTACTACTGGTAGTACCAGGAGGGGTGGTAGTAGTTGTTGGAGGAACATTTTCTTTATTGCCAATCCTGGGACAACTGGGATCAGATTTCCAGTGCCCAGGCTTTTTACAGACATGGCAATAGGGTTTCTTTTCAGGAGAGGAAGGAGTTTGGGACCCACCCCCAGAAGAGGACTTTTGGGGCCCTGTAGTGGACTTATCCTTAGATTTATCCCCACCTTTCTCTTGGGACTTGGTAGAATCTTTCTTGTGGTCACCACCCTGATTCATAGGCCTTACCCTGGTTCTGACCCATTTGTCTGCCTTCTTTCCCAATTCTTGGGGAGAGGTCAGATCAGAGTCCACCAGGTACTGGTGTAAAAGCTGGTTTTGACAATTATTAAGGATCTGTTCTCTCATCATTAGATTATAAAATCCTTTGAAATCAGTAACTCTACTGCCAACCAGCCAACCCTCCAGAGCCTTGGATGCACAATCTACAAAGTCAGTCCAGTCCTGAGTCTGTGCCTTCTGGGTATCTCTGAACTTCAACCTGTACTGCTCAGTGGTTAAGCCAAACCCATCTATCAGTGCACTCTTCAGGACCTCATAATCATCAGCATCCTCCTCTCTAACAGTGAGGAGCTTGTCTCTTCCTTTATCTGAAAAGGAGAGCCACAAGATTGCTGCCCACTGCTTTTGGGGGACCTGCTGTACTCTACAGGCCCTCTCCATAGCAGTTATCCACTTGTGGATATCATCCCCACTCTGGTAGGGAGGAACAACCTTGCTCAGGTTCCTATGGTCAGGAATATATTCTCTGCCTCTAGGGACACTGTTGCTGCCACCAGGGGTTCTAACCCTCTCTTCTAGAAGCTCTCTGGATCTCCAGGGCTTCCCTATCCAGTGCCAACTGCTTGGTTCTGAGGGCCACTTTGGCTTCCTCATACTGGAGCAGTTTGCACCTTCTCTCAGAGGAGGTCTCTCTTAAGGAAAAGTATGAGCTCCTCTGCTGGACAAATTCTCTGCCAGAGTGATAAGAGTGGTCAGATTCCCTGGAAGGGATCTGTGCCTCTCCTCCTCTCTGTCAGTTCTCTTAGGGAGAATTCCTCTGTCCTTTTCAGGCCCCTTGAAGCCTGGCCCTTCAATCACAGAGTCTTGGTCATTCTGATTTTCATCATCTGACCCAGATACTATGACTGACCCACCCACTGATTCAGACCCTTTAGCTCCTAGAGCCAATCTAAGGTCATCTGCTGTCAGCAGATCTATCAGGTGTAGTGTTGAGGGACTCTGTCCTAGCCTCAGGTGTCTGTCAACACACATGGCTCTCAAGTCAGAGAAAGCCATGTCCTTATACTGAGGCTGAGTGGATCCACTGAGTCCACCCTTTAAGGACATTCTAGTGTTGTGCAGTGTTGTACTACCTACACTAGTTTGTGGCCTACTGATCCTAGCTTGAGCTGTGGAAAGGGTGTGCTATCCCTTGGCACACAGCTCTAAGTTCAGTAGAACTTATTGATACTAAGCTTGACTTTATATGTACCTTGAGTACCTATAATGGTTTTCAGTTAGTAATTCAAATAGAGATTTTCTGGTAAAACAATGGCAAGCTGGAATCCCACACGCTGCCCACCAATGTGAGAAGTTGGCCTGGTATATGCTGTTCACTAATTAAAGTGGACACCTTGCACCAGGGCAAATCGACTCTTATGGTAGATAGGTTTAAGACAACCTTTTAAAGAAAGCTATCCTAGTGGTAGCTGTGGAGAGCAGCCTTCAGGCTAAGTCTTGAAGGAATGTAAAGCAGCTTGTTTTACCATATAATCTCTTGAATCACCAAATGAAAAGACACCACACAGGTATATATATCAAATATATATGTATTTATTTCTAAATAACTCTCTACTAATCTCTTTATGAGATTAGAAGACAAACATATGCACAAATCAACGTTTCACAATAAGTTAAGCACAAAATATGGCTGGGGCCCTAGGGGCGTACCAGACCATATACTAAAAAGGGACTTAGCAACAACGACTTGCAGGGAGACAAGGCCTAGGGCCTTCAGAAGTGCTGGGGCCTCACGAAGCCACCCAAGGCAGGTAAGTAAAGGACCCACGGGGGACGCGTGCAGTGTGGATACACAGGCGCGGATCGCCGTTGACTTCAATGGGGCAAGTCGCGGTTGGAAATTAAGAGTTCTAGGATACTTCGGGAGAACCTACAAGCAAGTCACTTACAGGGTAAGTAGTTCTAGGGCCCACACCCACAGGAGCACCGTAGTGCTGGAGTTACCTCACCCAGGGAAGCCGGGTGCATAGGTGTCCTTTGGTGTCGGGTCGCGGCGTCGTTTTCAATGGCGAACAAAGAAGACTTGCTGCTTGCGGGAGCTGAAGAAGTGTCCGGTGGAATCCAAGCCTGGATTCTGAAGAAGGATGACCTGAAAGCAGAGGGGACAGTGTTCAAAGTCACTTGGCAGTGACTCGGGGCAAGGAAGATGGATGCCCACCGTCGTCGGTTGATTCAGGTCGGTTGCGGGTGCCTTGACTCTTCAGCCACGAGGTCCAGGAGGCGTCGATGACGACCAGGAGCTGGATTCTGTGTGTCCCACGAAGTCTGCAGCTTACTGCAGTGTCGGCAACTCAATTGGAGCCAACAAGCCTTGGCAACAGCAAGTCTCGGGGAGATGAAGAAAAGTCGATGGCACAGACCAGCAAGGTCTGAGGGACTCACCCAGCGAGGGTAAGTGAGGGCAGGCCTGGAGCAACCAGGGGAGCCCTTTGGTTTCTTTAATAAGTCTTCTGGGGACCCACGAGCCGGCTGGCAAGGGATCACGAAGACACCTCGGGCGGAATCACTCAACAGGGGCCCACGGTCACTCGGGACGGTGTAGGCCTCTGATCTTCGGAGGGTTCCTGCTGGAGGTCGGGACCACACGTGGTCTAAAGCACAAGTTCGTGGACTGTTGTGAAGGGGTTGCACTCGACAATAGTGCACGGTACCCAGGGGTCGCGGTTCCTCGTCACTCGTGGGGTCCACTTGCCTCAGCTTCGCTGGGGACTCACGATGGCCTTGGAGAATGTAAAGCAGCTTGTTTTACCATATAATCTCTTGAATCACCAAATGAAAAGACACCACACAGGTATATATATCAAATATATATGTATTTATTTCTAAATAACTCTCTACTAATCTCTTTATGAGATTAGAAGACAAACATATGCACAAATCAACGTTTCACAATAAGTTAAGCACAAAATATGGCTGGGGCCCTAGGGGCGTACCAGACCATATACTAAAAAGGGACTTAGCAACAACGACTTGCAGGGAGACAAGGCCTAGGGCCTTCAGAAGTGCTGGGGCCTCACGAAGCCACCCAAGGCAGGTAAGTAAAGGACCCACGGGGGACGCGTGCAGTGTGGATACACAGGCGCGGATCGCCGTTGACTTCAATGGGGCAAGTCGCGGTTGGAAATTAAGAGTTCTAGGATACTTCGGGAGAACCTACAAGTAAGTCACTTACAGGGTAAGTAGTTCTAGGGCCCACACCCACAGGAGCACCGTAGTGCTGGAGTTACCTCACCCAGGGAAGCCGGGTGCATAGGTGTCCTTTGGTGTCGGGTCGCGGCGTCGTTTTCAATGGCGAACAAAGAAGACTTGCTGCTTGCGGGAGCTGAAGAAGTGCTCCGGTGGAATCCAAGCCTGGATTCTGAAGAAGGATGACCTGAAAGCAGAGGGGACAGTGTTCAAAGTCACTTGGCAGTGACTCGGGGCAAGGAAGATGGATGCCCACCGTCGTCGGTTGATTCAGGTCGGTTGCGGGTGCCTTGACTCTTCAGCCACGAGGTCCAGGAGGCGTCGATGACAACCATTAGCTGGATTCTGTGTGTCCCACGAAGTCTACAGCTTACTGCGGTGTCGGCAACTCAATTGGAGCCAACAAGCCTTGGCAACAGCAAGTCTCGGGGAGATGAAGAAAAGTCGATGGCACAGACCAGCAAGGTCTGAGGGACTCACCCAGCGAGGGTAAGTCAGGGCAAGCCTGGAGCAACCAGGTGAGCCCTTTGGTTTCTTTAATAAGTCTTCTGGGGACCCACGAGCTGGCTGGCAAGGGATCACGAAGACACCTCGGGCGGAATCACTCAACAGGGGCCCACGGTCACTCGGGACGGTGTAGGCCTCTGATCTTCGGAGGGATTCTTGCTGGAGGTCGGGACCACACGTGGTTTAAAGCACAAGGTCGTGGAATGTTGTGAAGGGGTTGCACTCGACAATAGTGCACGGTACCCAGGGGTCGCGGTTCCTCGTCACTCGTGGGGTCCACTTGCCTCAGCTTCGCTGGTGACTCACGATGGCCTTGGAGAAGTCAGGAAATCCATGTCTTGGGCTGCAGGGACTTCGGACTCCGGCGGGAGCGGCGTAGTTTGCGACCGTCGTTGTCGTTTTTGGTGCCTGCCAAGCAGGGGAGTCACTCCTTGACTCCAAGGGAGATTCTTCTGTCTTCCAAAGGTAGTGGAACGTCGAAGGGCCAGGATTCTTCTGTAGAGCGTCGTCCAGGGGTTATCTAACTAGCAAGTTCAAGGGTTCCTCTTCTTATACTAAAAAGAGGGGATGGACTAGCTCTATGACCCCACCTATGGGAGGGTCAAGGGAGGGGTGGCTACACCCACTTCCCTTTGTCCAGTTTCGCGCCAGAGCAGGGGCAGGTAGCCCCTGAGCCGGTTTGAACTGGCATATGCACAGAGGAGCCTTCTGCTCCCCCAGTGCAGGACTTCAAAGCACTCTAAGAGTGCACCCACCCAGCCCCAATACACTAAACCCTGTCTGGGAGGTGGTTACACCTCCCTGTGACAGGATGCCTATTGTTGGGCTTCCTCCACTGTGAGTTTCGGTCATCAGCAGGAGGGCAGCCCAGTGTCTGTGACTGGTGGCATCCATTTTGTGATGCCAGGGCTCTTCAGGATTTCTACCGCGTTTCCACAGCAGGTACATGTCTTATCCTCTAGAAGGGTGGAATGCTACCCCCGCCACCAGGATTGGCGGGGGTAGTATTCCAAGATGTTTGACACCAAACACGACATGTTTTGATGCAGCCATTCCAAAGTTAACATTTTACCGCGAGGATATAATGCACTTAAGAGTATATGGTTTAACCGCATCCACAAACAGCACCAGAGAATAGACTCTGAGAGCTGCAGAGGGGCCCTGCTCAGGCAGAGGCACCCCCTCACATAGAAGCCAAGCACCCTGCCCTCAGGATTGATAGGGCCTGCCTTAGGGTGACTGATAGGTTTATATGTGTGTGCAAGAGAGATATAGGAAACCTATATCTCAGTGAGGGGTGCTAGCACCACTTCACCCAGGCTGCAGTAGCAGGCCTGTGGTGTCAGATTTAGACTGCTTCCCAGGGGTGGCATAATACATGCTGCAGCCCCTGGTAGGCCTGTGAAGTACCTATGCCCTTGGTACCTAAGGTACCATATACTAGGGACTCATAAGGCACCACAGTATCCAATCACTAGTGCACCTAGAGTGCACTCCATGTCGTTTAGAGAGAGCAGATAGACTGGGGCCCTGAATAGCAGGGTCCCAGTCCAACTAAGTCATAAACCAGCAAAACACCAGGAAAAAAGTGGGGGCAACCATATAGTCAGATTCCACCTTCCTACACAGCATATATGTGTGTTAGAGTATTTAAATGGCTATAAGTGAGAGTGTGTGATTGTGAGAGTGGCTGTATGGATGCGTGTGTGCTTGTATCAGTTATTGTATAAGAGCGTAAGAATGTCCTAGTATTTGTATGAGTAAGTGAGCTGGTGTGTGTATAACTGTATAGGTGAGTAAATGGGTGTGTGATTAATTTTTTGCATGACTGACTAGGTGTGTGAGTACTTCTATGGATGAGTGGCGGTGTGTGAGTGTTTATATAGGTGTATGAGTGCATATGATAGTCCTGTACTGAGTGACTGTAAGTATGAGTGACTGTACGGGTGAGTGAGTAGATGTGTGTGTAGACCTAAGAATCAGTGAGTGGGTATGTAGTTATTGGTATTGGAGTGTGTATGGTTTTGAGAATGGCAGTCAGTAATTTAGAGTGGGTGTATCAAAAGTTATATTAGGGTGTGAGAAGATGCATGAAATTATCACATGGATGATGTCATCAGTGATGTCACTGACCATGTCATGAGTGATGTAATATGTGACGTCATCAGCAGTGCATTGCGGGCGCGAGTTATAGTTAGCTGAACTAACTATAACGGGGGAATTTCTATGGTTTTGTATGAGTGAAATGTCCAACTAACTATAACTGTCCCTAAAACCTATGGTTTTTTCAGTGAATTTCAAAGGTTTTTTAAATGCTCATTTCTAACTATAACGTGTCTGAAACCTATGGTTTTTTCAGTGAATTTCAAAGGTTTTTTAAATGCTAATTTCTAACTATAACGTGCCTGAAACCTATGATTTTTAAGTGAATTTCAAAGGTTTTTTAAATGCTAGTTTCTAACTATGCCTACAGAGGTAGGACATGTGAAGAAAGAAGAAAAACGCACAGAAAGAAGCAAAAGAAATGCAGAAAGAAGCAACAGAAGTCCACAAAGACGAAGAAAAGTGCAGGAAGAAGTAAAAGATGTGCAGAAAGAACCAACAGAGGAGCAGAAAGAGGCCTTGTTGCAAAATCATCCTGTGCCCACAACTTTTTCAGACGGGTACTGGTGGTAACTGACTGACTAACCAGAGCCAGTGCTATGCTAAAAGACACTTAGAATACAGTGAAAACACCTACATACACTAGGGAACACTATGCGTTGGGGTACCCCTGTGATTAGCATGACCTCCTCTGTAAGTCCCTAGTACATAATAGGGCAGGGGGATTAAAACTACCTCTTAAAACGCGCTACAGGGCGCGTTTGCACAGTGGTGAAGGGAGGGGAGGCCTGAGGTGACATGTGTGCAAACGCGCCCGTGGCGCGTTTTAAGTTGCGGGATTAAGTCCCCATGAATCCTGAGGGTCCCTGGGGCCCAACGAGCCCCCCAGGTACCTATAGTTAGGACCACAGAGCTGAGTTGCAGAGAGGCGTTCCGAGGCCACGCACCTTTTTCACCTCTCTGCAACGCAACTCTGTTGTGCTTACTGAAGGTACCTGGTGGGCTAGTTGGCCCCCAGGGTGCCTCAGGATTCAAGGGGAATTAATTCCCCAACTTAAAACGCACCACAGGGCGTGTTTGCGCACATGTCACCTGAGGCCCCGCCCCCTCCCTTCACCACTGTGCAAACGCGTCCCGTGGCGTGTTTTAAGTTGGGGGATTAGGTCACCTTGAATCCTGAGGGTCCCTGGGGCCCAACTAGCCCACCAGGTACTTCCAGTAAGCACCACAGCCCTGCGTTGCAACGCCTGTAACAAATTGTGCAGTTGTGTTTAGGTAGTGAAGGGGGTCGTGCTGGGGGTAGTGTTTTAGGGTTTAGGGTAGAGCAGTGGTGTTTGTGTAGTGTAGGGGGTCATGCTGGGGGTAGATTTAGGGTTTAGGGTAGTGCAGTGGTGTTTGGGTAGTGTAGGGGTTACTGCTGGGGGTAGTGTTTTAGGTTTAGGGTAGCGCAGTGGTGTTTGGGTAGTGTAGGGGTTCGTGCTGGGGTAGTTTTTTAGGGTTTAGGGTAGTGCAGTGGTGTTTGTGTAGTGTAGGGGGTAGTTTTTTAGGCTTTAGGGTAGTGCAGTGGTGTTTGTGTAGTGTAGGGGTCGTGCTGGGGGTAGTGTTTTAGGGTTTAGGGTAGTGCAGTGGTATTTGTGTAGTGTAGGAGGTCGTGTTTTAGGGTTTAGGGTAGAGCAGTGGTCTTTGGGTAGTGTAGGGAGTCGTGCGGGGGTAGTGTTTTAGGGTTTAGGGTAGTGCAGTGGTCTTTGGGTAGTGTAGGGGGTCGTGCGGGGGTAGTGTTTTAGGGTATAGGGTAGTGCATTGGTGTTCGGGTAGTGTAGGGGGTCATGCGGGGGTAGTGTTTTAGGGTTTAGGGCAGTGCAGTGGTGTTTGGGTAGTGTAGGGGGTCGTGCTGGGGGGAGTGTTTAAGGGTTTAGGGCAGTGCAGTGGTGTGGGGGTAGTGTAGGGGGTCGTGCTGGGGGGAGTGTTTTAGGGTTTAGGGCAGTGCAGTGGTGTTCGGGTAGTGTAGGGGGTCGTGCTGGGGGAGTGTTTGAGGGTTTAGGGCAGTGCAGTGGTGTTCGGGCAGTGTAGGGGGTCGTGCTGGGGGTGGTGTTTTAGGGTTTAGGGCAGTGCAGTGGTGTTCGGGCAGTGTAGGGTGTCGTGCTGGGGGTGGTGTTTCAGGGTTTAGGGCAGTGCAGAGGTGTTCGGGCAGTGTAGGGGGTCGTGCAGGGGGTGGTGTTTCAGGGTTTAGGGCAGTGCAGTGGTGTTCTGGCAGTGTAGGGGTCGTGCAGGGGGTGGTGTTTCAGGGTTTAGGGCAGTGGTGTTCGGGCAGTGTAGGGGGTCATGCTGGGAGGGTGTTTCAGGGTTTGGGGCAGTGCAGTGGTGTTCGGGCAGTAAAGGGGGTCGTGCTGGGGGTGGTGTTTCAGGGTTTTGGGCAGTGCAGTGGTGTTCGGGCAGTGTAGGGGTCGTGCGGGGGTGGTGTTTCAGGGTTTAGGGCAGTGCAGTGGTATTCGGGCAGTGTAGGGGTTGTGCAGGGTTGTGGTGTTTCAGGGTTTAGGGCAGTGCAGTGGTGTTCGGGCAGTGTAGGGGGTCGTGCTGGGGGTGGTGTTTCAGGGTTTAGGGCAGTGCAGTGGTGTTCGGGCAGTGTAGGGGGTGGTGCGGGGGTGGTGTTTCAGGGTTTAGGGCAGTGCAGTGGTGTTCGGGCAGTGTAGGGGGTGGTGCAGGGGGTGGTGTTTCAGGGTTTAGGGCAGTGCAGTGGTATTCGGGCAGTGTAGGGGGTGGTGCAGGGGGTGGTGTTTCAGGGTTTAGGGCAGTGCAGTGGTGTTCGGGCAGTGTAGGGGGTCTTGCTGGGGCTGGTGTTTCAGGGTTTAGGGCAGTGCAGTGGTGTTCGGGCAGTGTAGGGGGTCTTGCTGGGGCTGGTGTTTCAGGGTTTAGGGTAGTGCAGTGGTGTTCGGGCAGTGTATGGGTCGTGCTGGGGCTGGTGTTTGAGGGTTTAGGGCAGTGCAGTGGTGTTCGGGCAGTGTACAGGGTTGTGCTGGGGCTGATGTTTCAGGGTTTAGGGCAGTGCAGTGGTGTTCGGGCAGTGTAGGGGGTCATGCTGGGGGGGTGTTTCAGGGTTTAGGGCAGTGCAGTGGTGTTCGGGCAGTGTAGGGGTCGTGCTGGGGCTGGTGTTTCAGGGTTTAGGGCAGTGCAGTGGTGTTCGGGCAGTGTAGGGGGTCATGCTGGGGCTGGTGTTTCAGGGTTTTGGGCAGAGCAGTGGTGTTTGGGCAGTGTAGGGGGTCGTGCTGGGGGTGGTGTTTCAAGGTTTAGGGCAGTGCAGTGGTGTTTGGGCAGTGTAGGCGGTCTTGCTGGGGGTGGTGTTTCAGGGTTTAGGGCAGTGGTGTTCGTGCAGTGTAGGGGGTCTTGCGGGGGGTGATGTTTCAGGGTTTAGGGCAGTGCAGTGGTGTTCGGGCAGTGTAGGGGATCTTGCTGGGGGTAGTGTTTCAGGGTTTAGGGCAGTGCAGTGGTGTTCGTGCAGTGTAGGGGGTCGTGCTGGGGTTGGTGTTTCATGGTTTAGGGCAGTGCAGTAGTGTTCGGGCAGTGTAGGGGGTCATGCAGGGGGTGGTGTTTCAGGGTTTAGGGCAGTGCAGTGTTTTTCAGGCAGTGTAGGGGGTTGTGCTGTGGGTGGTGTTTCAGGGTTTAGGGCAGTGCAGTGCTGTTCGGGCAGTGTAGGGGGTCGTGCAGGGGTGGTGTTTCAGGGTTTAGGGCAGTGCAGTGGTGTTCGGGCAGTGTAGGGGGTCGTGCCGGGGCTGGTGTTTCAGGGTTTAGGGCAGTGCAGTGGTGTTCGGGCAGTGTAGGGGGTCTTGCTGGGGGTGGTGTTTCAGGGTTTAGGGCAGTGGTGTTCGGGCAGTGTAGGGGGTCTTGCTGGGGGTGATGTTTCAGGGTTTAGGGCAGTGCAGTGGTGTTCGGGCAGTGTAGGGGGTCTTGCTGGGGGTAGTGTTTCAGGGTTTAGGGCAGTGCAGTGCAGTGGTGTTCGTGCAGTGTAGGGGGTCGTGCTGGGGATGGTGTTTCAGGGTTTAGGGCAGTGCAGTGGTGTTCGGGCAGTGTAGGGGGTCGTGCAGGGGGTGGTGTTTCAGGGTTTAGGGCAGTGCAGTGGTGTTCGGGCAGTGTAGGGGGTCGTGCTGGGGTGGTGTTTCAGGGTTTAGGGCAGTGCAGTGGTGTTCGGGCAGTGTAGGGGGTCGTGCACGGGGTGGTGTTTCAGGGTTTAGGGCAGTGCAGTGGTGTTCGAACAGTGTAGGGGGTCGTGCTGGGGCTGGTGTTTCAGGGTTTAGGGCAGTGCAGTGGTGTTCAGGCAGTGTAGGGGGTCGTGCTGGGGCTGGTGTTTCACGGTTTAGGGCAGTGCAGTGGTGTTCGTGCAGTGTAGGGGTCATGCTGGGGCTGGTGTTTCAGGGTTTAGGGCAGTGCAGTGGTGTTCGGGCAGTGTAGGCGGTCGTGCTGGGGCTGGTGTTTCAGGGTTAAGGGCAGTGCAGTGGTGCTCGGGCAGTGTAGGGGTCGTGCTGGGGCTGGTGTTTCAGGGTTTAGGGCAGTGCAGTGGTGCTCGGGCAGTGTAGGGGGTCGTGCTGGGGGTGGTGTTTCAGGGTTTAGGGTAGTGCAGTGGTGTTCAGGCAGTGTAGGGGGTCGTGCTGGGGCTGGTGTTTCAGGGTTTAGGGCAGTGCAGTGGTGTTCGGGCAGTGTAGGGGGTCGTGCTGGGGCTGGTGTTTCAGGGTTTTGGGCAGAGCAGTGGTGTTCGGGCAGTGTAGGGGGTCGTGCTGGGGGTGGTGTTTCAGGGTTTAGGGCAGTGGTGTTCGGGCAGTGTAGCGGGTCATGCTGGGGGTGGTGTTTCAGGGTTTAGGGCAGTGGTGTTCGGGCAGTGTAGGGGGTCTTGCTGGGGGTGATGTTTCAGGGTTTAGGGCAGTGCAGTTGTGTTCGGGCAGTGTAGGGGGTCTTGCTGGGGGTGGTGTTTCAGGGTTTAGGGCAGTGCAGTGGTGTTCGGGCAGTGTAGGGGGTCGTGCTGGGGTGGTGTTTCAGGGTTTAGGGCAGTGCAGTGGTGTTCGGGCAGTGTAGGGGGTCATGCAGGGGCTGGTGTTTCAGGGTTCAGGGCAGTGCAGTGGTGTTCGGGCAGTGTAGGGGGTCGTGCTGGGGGTAGTGTTTTAGGGTTTAGGGTAGTGAAGTGGTGCTTGTGTAGTGTAGGGGGTCGTGCTGGGGGTAGTGTTTTAGGGTTTAGGGTAGTGCAGTGGTGTTTGTGTAGTGTATGGGGTCATGTTTTAGGGTAGTGCAGTGGTGTTTGGGTAGTGTAGTGGGTCGTGCTGGGGGTAGTGTTTTAGGATTTAGGGTAGTGCAGTGGTGTTTGGGTAGTGTAGGGGGTTGTGCTGGGGGTAGTGTTTTAGGGTTTAGGGTAGTGCAGTGGTGTTTCTGTAGTGTAGGGGGTCATGCTGGGGGTAGTGTTTTAGGGTTTAGGATAGTGCAGTGGTGCTTGTGTAGTGTAGGGGGTCATGCTGGGGGTAGTGTTTTAGGGTTTAGGGTAGTGCAATGGTGTTTTTGTAGTGTAGGGGGTCATGTTTTAAGATGCAACGCTCCAATACCTGACCAGTCTGCACTACATAAAACTGCAAAAACTAAAAATAAAAAGTGTTTTGCACATTTTTGTCATTGGGCTATATGTGGGCTACATCTGGGTAATATTTGTGCTACATTTGGGCTCTTTTTCTCTGGTGGCCATCATGGAAGACTTGTTTGTTTTGAGGTTTCCTAATTTCCTCATTTACTGCAGTCTCCTCAGTAGGAAATGCTTTCAGTTTTTTACTTTGATTCCATCAAGAAGGCATTCAGATATGTCTCACATTTGCCATAAATTCAGAATGTTAGCACTCTAGTTGCTCATTAGATCACTGTAGTAAAACTACTGCTCACCAGGGAGTTAACTGGAAGTCTGCTGCTGGTATTGACAGTGATTGTTTCAGTCTGCATGTCAGTATTTTCTAATGAAATAGAAGAGGATTTGAGATCTCACTTAAAACATGCCCTAATTTTTCTTTCTGCAGCACTAACCATAATTTCTATTTAAAAAATAACCCCCTCATTTTGTTCCTTTTTAAATTAAATGTTTTAAGTGTTACCGGTTTATTCCAATCAAGATGGCTTCAGGTGTGCCATACTTTTGTCATAAGTAAGGCTGTTAGCGCTCTAGTTGTTCTTTAGAACACTCTGGGAAGCTGCAGTAGAACACAAAGGCATCAACTGGCAGGCTGCTCCTGTTGAAATATAACAGGAAGATATTTGAGATCACACTTGAAACATGTCCTAATTTTTCTTTCTACAGCACTAACCATAATTTCTATGACAAAATGAACCCCATCATTTTGTTCCTTTTTAAATTAAATGTTTTAAGTGTTACCAGTTTATTCCAATCAAGATGGCTTCAGGTGTGCCATACTTTTGTCATAAGTAAGGCTGTTAGCACTCTAGTTGTTCTTTAGAACACTCTGGGAAGCTGCAGTAGAACACAAAGGAATCAACTGACAGTCTCTGCCCTTGTTGGACGTACATGTTTTACTGAGAATGTCAGACTTCATTCTCACATGACTGAGAAAGATAATGTGAATTTACAGAAAATATGCTCTCATTTTAGCTTCTGGAGCACCTTCCAAAACTCTATGGGACAAGCATGTGAAAATAGTTTTCTCTCAAACATGATTCATGATATCCCAGCAGAAGGTTTTTCACAGGGTAAAATCACCTTAGAACACACCACAATATGTAATTTTACTTTTGATTTTCTCAGGAACTACTGAACGAATTTACACCATTTAACCAAAAGGCACGACTCTGAACCAAGGGCTACCTTTTTGCCAAATTTGGTGTAATTCTGTTCAGCAGTTCGGGCTGTAGCTGCGACTAAAGGTTCCTATGGAAAATTGCATGGGGAAAACACGTTTTGAGACCCCCCTTTTTTCTCGGCCCCCGCTTGCCAAATCACCCCGAAACTTTCAGGATAGGAGCAGACCGAAGCGCCCCACAAGTTTTGAAAATTTCGCGAAGATTCGTCAACAGGCGCCAAAGTTATTGGAAATAGAATGTTGTGAATTTCCTATGGAAAATAGGTCCCAACTATAACTATCTACTGGCGACCGCCAGTAGATAATATATATATATATATATATATATATATATATATATATATATATATATATTCTTTAATATTCTCTCACCGACTAGACCATGGATTTTAGCTTCTCTTCTATTGCTGTTTTTTCTGTTTTCTTCTTACATATATATATTGTGTGTCTTTGAAAATGATTAATTGATTAGTGCTGCACTCTAATCTTTCTTGGTTGTTAACGTTTGTTTTCTTACTGAATAATTACTTATGCTGTTTCCTCTTAATACACCTTTTACCTTTTCTTTCTTTTATCATTCACTTTCTACAATACTCAATGTACATTGTACTTTTCTTTTTCTCTTACCACATGTTTCTACTACTTGCGTCACCATGAACTGCTCAAGACTTCAGGAATTTCAGGTAAGCATCTCTTCACCTCCTAACCGATGTATGTATTGTTTTTATTTTCTTTCTTCTTTTCAAAGGAAATATAATTAGCTTGTCGACTTCTAATGAAATTGCTTCTGGTACAATGCCGGCCCCCGGGGAAGTAAGGTTGACAGACCAGTCTTCCCCCGGGGTGTTTCGCGCAAGGCAGGAAGGACCAGGTGCCAGGAGGGTCAAGGGGTGGGATTAGGGGTGGGGTTAGGGCGGAGGCATTAAAGGGTGCAGGGGAGGAAGTTCTTCTTCTTCCTGCACCCATCCCCAGCGGGGAAGGGTCGTTAGTAAAGTTGACCACCCACCCACCCTACAAGCTTTGGGGGGTTATGGGATGGGTTTTTTGTAGCGTGCCAGTTTAGGACAGGTTGCTTGGTTCGGGCTGCAGTACTTTGGAGGGTGGGGAGTCAATGACGGGCATACCCACCCTTCCGGGGAGGGGGATACAGGTGCAGGATGGGGGTGCGGGATGCAAGAGTGCGACGGCTGGAGATACTGAAGAGGATATTGGAAGATAAGTGAGGAAGTGAATGGAAGGATGGAGGAGGTTGTAGAGTGAAACGGAAGTGAGAACAGGAGAGTGAGGGAATGGATGGGGGTTGAATAGGTTTGAAGTTGGGGATTGTTATAGGTTAATGTTGTTCTGTTAAAATGATTTGTGTTTTAGCAACCTGGTCCTAATAAATGGCCTTTTATGCTTAAGCACGGTGTGGAGTGAAGTTATTGCGCGATGAGGTCAAGAGTACGGTGATAATTCTATCTGGCTATGCCCGCACCATCAATGAGACACTTCCCTGACGCTAAAACACTAACTTGTGCAGTTCGGAGACACTACTCTGACTTCTATCGAACTGTCTGCGCAAGCGCGGGAAACACGACTCTTCCGTGAAGGGGTTGAGGTGAAGTGTACAGTTTTGCAGACTACACGCGCCTTTCACAGCTTCCCAAAGACTCTTGCAAGATCTCGATAGGATGAACACTAGACTGCCAACATTCACTCGCGGCTGCGCTCGTTCTTTCATCTTTCCCAGAATGTCGCCTCCGAGCGCCCCTTCTTTTCAGCTTCATAACACACCAGGTAGGAAGTTTACATCTTCTTGCTGCCGCTAAATACTCAAAACTCTGTGGGCCTGAAATTACACAAACATTCCTAGCAATCAATTTCGCTTTCTTGGAGCGAACCCTGACAGTACCCCTTCCGGACGTGGTTTGAGAGGGTATTGGCGATGAAAGGCCTTGATTAATTTTGGGACATGCACTTCTGTTTGTATTTCCTAAGATCTTTCTTCAGGACCAAAAGCTTTCCAATTGACTAAGTAGTAAACCTCACCATGAACTCTTTTTGAATCCAGGATTCTTTTAACTTCAAATTCCTCCTCTCTATCAATCAAAATGGGCTTAGGAGGTTCACAAACAGGGAGAGACCTTCTTTAAAACACATACATGAAATACTCCGATGAATTTTAACCTGTGGTGGTAACTTGATTTTATATGTCACAGGATTGATTGCCTTTTCCACCGAGTATGGGCCCACAAAGCGAGGTTGAAATTTCCTATTGCCTCTTAACCTCAAATGCTTAGTACTCAACCACACCTGATCTCCTTTCTGAAGAATTGGTCCTGGTTTTCTTTTCATCTGCATGGAACTTATAACGGTTATTAGCTTGAGCAAGGTTATTAGTGGCTGATTCATGAACTTCTGTCATGTGTTAAACCAAATCTTTCGCTGCTGATACTGTTGTTGAAATGAAAATGTTTTCGTTACTTTGCCTGTGCATTGTTCTATGTAAGTTAGCATTCGCGGCACCATTTTAGGTTCAGCTGCCATTTTGAATCATGCTTGGAAACTGCTTCGTGCCTCTTCATTTTAAATGGGTTGTGGAAAGTTTTGTTTCTCCAAGGTTGGGCCTTGCTTTGCTAATGAATACACTGTTCTTATTAGCGAATACCTTTCTCACTAGATAGAGGCCTTCTCCCACTAGTCTAGTGGCGGGCACGGACAGAACGACCTTGGGTAGGAGATAATGTGTGCCCAGCCTCTGAATCGAAACCCATCCTTCTGTACTCCTTTGTTTAACTGCATCTGCTTGGAAAATTCCATTATGGGCGTGCCTTCATTGGTTCTGAAATGTACATAATGTATCGTTATGCTTACTGATGTCAGTCCCTCTCTGCAGCACTCCTAGGAGACTGGGCAGACTGGGCTTCGCTCGAGCGTATCTGAATAAACATATATTGGTTTGTATTCTCTACTGTCTGACCGACTCTTCATTTGTATGGAAGGCTGAGAGGTGGTCGTGAGTGACCAGGGTGATCCTAATCGGGTCACTTCCTTCAGTTGGCGCCCGAACAGGTGGGCGGGTGGGGAGGTCGGGGCTATCGTCGGGTCGGACGGACGGACCAGGGATACCTGCATGAGAGAGTTCCTGTGATTCGCAGCTGCCCCTTCTGTCCTGCCGGACGGTGCCTCGCCCAGTGGTCATCCCGACTAGGGTCCTGAACGGCGAAACCCTTGGATCTGACCGTTTGGTCCATAGAGTCGGCAGTGGATAATAACATTGTTTTGACCTGCATGCATCAGGTGAGTTTGTTTTGGTTCTTTGTGGATATGGTATCATTTTGGTTTGTATTTGGTACGGTCTAAGGGCCGTCATTTGGACAAAACGTTTGCAAATGTTTTGCCAGGCATAAAATAGTGAATTTGTTTTCTATGAAAATGCCTGGAATAAGTTATGTTATGTTATGTTAAAAGTATTTGTTAAGCGCACGTACACCAAACGGTTTCATGGCGCCGGAAGCAAAGGGGAGGCTGCATCAACGAGACAGTAAACTTAATCATATGCCTGGGAGAACAGCCAGGTCTTAAGCTGTTTCCTGAACTGTGCATAAGAGGCCACAGACCTCAATTCCACTGGGAGCGAGTTCCACAATTGCGAAGCCAAGACCGCAAATCTGCGTTCCCCATGCTTTTTGCGTTTGAATTAGGGAGTGGTCAGCAGGTTCAGATTGGAAGAACGCAATTCCCGAGAGGGGATATAGCGCTGGATCCTTGAGGAGATGAATGCTGGGCCATTCCCCGCGAGGGCTTTAAAGATGGTACATCCCAGCTTAAAGGCACAGAGTTTAGCCACAGGAAGCCAATGTAGACTCTTCATCAGAGGTCTGACATGATGCCGTCTAGGCTGACGGAAAATTCACCTGGCTGCTTGGTTTTGCACCAACTGCAAGCGATGTAATTTATATGCTGGGATGCCAACATATAGTGAGTTGGCGTAGTCAATGCGGGAAATTACCAGAGCTAGAGTGACCAAAGTCAAAGCCTCAGTGGTCAAGAATCTGCTGATCTTCTGGATTCTTCACAGGTGGAAAAAACAGGCAGAGACCACTGAGCCAATCTGTAAATTGGTTTCTTTGTGCTGTCGCTGTTGTTCTGCAGATGCTAGATTGGAAGAAGCTCAGCCGGCGCCTCCGGAAGGCACTCCTAATTTTGATATGTAGGTGAAACATGGTCTTGGCCCTGTTATGTTTAGTACATTATGGCAAAAATATACGAGGGACAATGCCAAATTAGAGTGGCCGTTGACAGGCACTTTTGATGAACAAAAAATTGTTTTTTTACAGGAGAAATTGTTTGCGAAGCGAAGTAGGCAGTCTATGTTTGATTCTCTTTGAACGTGGCAATAGGAGGCTAAACAGAGACGAATAAAGATGGAGAAGGAGGCGCGCAAAGGGAGAATGCAAACATTGACTCAGAAAGCTGTAGCACATGATAAAGAGAAACAAGAGATAGGAATTGAACGTGAAAATAGGAGGTTTCGATTACAGGTTGATAAATCTTATGTAGCCCTAGAAGAATACAATACTTTTGTGGAGGAATTATTAGATAGTCGACCTCCGCCTCCATACGCCCCACAAAAGATATATCCCACTGTTCCCTTGCCCTCACAGCCGCCTGTTACTGTCGCTTCTACTGCCTCTGTTCCTGTATCTACTGATGCTTTTCCGACAGCCGTGGCATCGGCTCCTTTTCCTCTTTCCCTTTCCCTTGCTTCCTTACCGTCCACAGCCACTGTGACTGTTAGCACCCCGCTCAAGCACACTATTTCAGCATCCTTCTCGCCAGCTTTTTCCCCTGTGACGCAGCCCTTGGCATCACTGATACCTGTCACTCCAGTTGCCTCTCCTTCCCTGGTTTTTCATCCCCCGGCTTCCTTGAGTGATGGGACGCCAGTGCGCAGGTTTGGAGACGGAGAATGGACGAAGTTTAAAGAGCGGATGGGTCCGTATGTGTGATCTGAAGTGGGAGATGCAGAGAAAAAGATAGTGGCTAACCAGGCTGCACAGTGGGCCCGAAACCCCATTTACAGTGTGGAAGATGTGTGAAATGTGATGAAAGATTATGAGCCTTTTGTACAGCAGCATGCCCTTAAGCATATGTCTGCTACTCTGATTGGTCTTTGGGAGCAATGTTTCAAAGATGCGGCACCACAGATTTTGTAAGATATTAAAGATCGTGTATATGTCATAAATATGTGGCCTGATCAAGTTTTTGGTAGCATTACGACGTTGATTGCTTACTGGGGTAGGCTACTTGAGAAGAGCCCCACTCCGGTATCTCAGTTCCCGATGCGAGAGTTTCAGCCTATATATCACCCCAAAATACCATAGCTAACAGATCAGCTCGGTATTGTTACTAGACCAGGTGAAGCAGTCTGTTTCCAAGAACAATGAGTTTCTACTCCTTGGAAAAGGAGTGAAGATTTGTCTCTTAAGACTCAGTCACCTGATCCTAGGAAAAATCCTATTGCATATTATAAAGAATTGACTGAAGCTGCCTCTTTGACAGTAATGACGCTTGCTGACATTGAAATGTTCTTTAGTCTACTGGTTCCGGTTGATATTTGGAGGCAGGTGCACACACAAGATCATGTAGTGGAACTGGGAGGTACATGGGATCAAATTAAAGTATGGGACCAGGAGAGAAAGCCCAGCGATAAGTCTAAGGCAAGATACTTGCCTTGCCAGGCCGCATTATCACGTATATGCATTCTCTTATTCCGCCGAGAAAGGTTGATTGGGACAAGTTAACGGCTTGTTGCCAGAAGAAAGATGAGAGTGTGTCAGATTTTTTCACTCGGTTTGAGGATGTGTTTTTGGATTATAGTGGGCAGGATTTGTCTGTTGAGGGAGGTGATCGGTTGTTTGTTGTTAGAAATGGGATTTCTGGTTGGCTAGGGCAAGCGCCTAAGCCAGGCAGAAACCACCACTCTAGTCAGGGCAAGGGAGTTACACACTGAAGATAACCCCTGCTCACCCCCTGGGTAGCTTGGCACGAGCAGGCAGGCTTATCCCAGAGGCAATGTGTAAAGCGGTTGCGCAACACACTCACACAGCAGCGACACACTAGGCACACCACAAAAGAAACTCCACACAAGGTTATATCCAAAATAGCCTTTGTATTATCCATAAAACACATTAGAACATAATCACATATATACACTGTGCCACTTGGCACTTAGGTATCACTTTACAGGGGATCATATACATTACAGGGCCAATCGGGCCACTGTCATCACCATTAGGACACACAAGTAGTGAAAAGCAACCAGTAACTACTGGTAAAGGTGCTCTTAGCACCACACATTAGGCATAAACGTCCTGTCATCACCTATGACCATATATTATGCAAAACATAAGATAGCCACACCAGTAGCAGTGTACATTATAGCAACCTCAGTAGTGTGCACATATTGTCATTACATCACTGGTAATGAAATACAACATCACCTAACTGCAATAGGTCCCACCACCGTAGGCATAACTCATTTGCATACTATCCGGGTGCCACTGCACCATCGCTGAGCAGTACATAGCCCAACCCTTACAGGGCGTACACATTGCTACGTATGGGTCTGGCAGCTGTCCTCCCTGTCCTGGGAGGCAGCTTCCAAAGTACTGTGAGGGGGCCCATCCTAGGCTGACCCCGAAATGCCCCTCACAACACGAGGCCTCCAACTGGCCCCCTAGCTGCCGATGCAGCAGAAGCAAGGCCCATTATGCACAGGGGGGGGGGAGGTGGCACTGCTACCAACAGGTAGCGCCATGCCTTCGAGGGCGGGAAGACCTCACTTGGTCTCCCCCATGTAGGCAATTCCCCAAATGGCCGGACTCACCCTCACACCGGTGAGTCCGGTCCCAAAAAGCTGAGGGGTGGCCTCTCGAAGATCACGGCACTGCGGTCTCGCGTCTCTTCCTCGTCCCTGGTGGCAAGGACCCCCTCTCTCTCTATCCAAGGAACCCGCAAGGCTCCGACGCGGTCTCCTTCGGCGGACCCCGCCCACCTCCAGGCACAGATCCTGCCTGGTTTCCTCGTCCAGGGGGAAACTCCACCCCCAGTCAGGCGGGCATCGACTGACTTCTGTTATGCGACTCTTTGAACACGGAGCGAAGTCTCCAAGTCTCCGTCGGCGCTGCTCTCTGTGGCCCCGCCCACAGTCAGGCCTGAGCCTTGCCTGACTTCCGGCTTCTCCACTGCGGCTGCTTCCTTCTGGAATGGGAACCACACGGGGCTCTCCCTCGCTGACACGGGATCCCCACCCAAGGTCAGGCTCTCCTACCAGACTTCCACTCCGCGGAATACTGCAGCGCTCGTGAGTACAATGGAAACACCAAAGGGGCTCCCCACGCTCCTCCGCCTGGCCCGCTACAAGAGGTGAGGTCGGCACAGCACCCCCCACGCTACCAGCGGCCCCAGCAGCACCCAGCCGGTTCACAGCGCAAGGACCGGCAGCGTTCTCCACACTCTGCTTGAAGGGGGCAGCAGGGCACTCTAGTGTTCTGATGGCTTGCCAGGGGGATTAAGTGCTCAAAGCACGCTCAGTCCCCCAAAGTCCCACAGGGCAGAGCTCGGCCCAGGCAGGCCAGCTCAGCTCACAGGGCCCTCTAACAGTGGGGAAGTCCTTTGTGGCGGTTCCTCCTGGTGCCCAGCAGTCCTCTTCGCCCTGATCCAAGTAAGCACAAGTTCCTTTTTAAAAAAAAAAATATTTTCTATTTGTCAGCAAGAGGGCATAACACATAATTACATATATAAAGCATATAGAGAGGATGACCATAAGGAGAAAAAAGACTTCACAGTAACGGTATTAGAAATTAAAATATCACTGCCTTAGATAGAACAGAATAACAAAAATACATAAAGCTAACATCAGATTCGATCCTCATTACTATCACAAAGGCCAATATCTAAAATAAAAGCCCCCATATAGCATTTCATTTTGTCATAGAATGAGCACCCCTAGCATTTGCCAATGCATATTCCATCTCGTACGTTTCCCTAACCAACATCCACCAATCACTTATGGAAGGAGGATTCGGACTAATCCATACCCGGGCGATTACCAGCCTGGCAGCAACAAGTAGTATCAAAAATAGACGAGCAAGTCTATAGCTCATATTCTCTGGACCAATGATAATTTCCCTAATCGAAAGAGATGGATCTATCCCCAGTCTCTGAGAACATACTTGACCCACCTGCTGCCAAAATATACCCAATTTCGGACATGTTACGAACATATGCGTTATGCTTGCTGCGTACAAGTCACATCTAGGACATTTTGTCCGAGCACTGACTGAACCTGGCAGAGCCCATTTAGCTATTTTCTCTGGCGTGTAATACAGCAGGCATACAGTACAAAATTGTTGTAATTGCAAATTAATGGAATGAACTGAATCACTAATAACACTTAAAGCTTGTTCTATAGCACCTGCCGTAACAGCTATTCCCAGAGTCTTGCTCCACCGTTCCACCAATCTTTCGCCATCACCTTGTCTATAGCCAATAAAGCATTTATACATATGACTTATGAGAGATTGTGTCTTCTCCCTATACAGATAGTCCCAGACCTCTGAATTAGATATTTTTGTCAGATTTAGATGTTTCAGCAGATAATCCCTAATTTGAAGATATTTGAAAAACATATAATCTGGTAGTTTAAACTGTAACTGTAACTTCTCAAAAGATGCAAGACCACTATGATCATAAAGATCCCCAAGAGAGATAATCCCATAGCTGGCCCAACGTTTACTAGCATCATCTTGAAATACCTCTGGAAACATCGGATTACCCCATAAGGGGAGTCTATCATGATAAAATTATAGATTACATCTGGAGAAAATGGCACGCCATAGGTACGTAGTGTCTCGTATAGTCTTAAACTTGACTCTTTTAAAGTAATTCGGGTCATTGATTCTGTATAGATACATACCACTGTCCTCTGCCAACATAAATTGATGGAAAAAGGTAGTATGTAGAGGATTTAGGAGACTACGAAAGCGTCCGGCAAAGGCAGACCAAAAATACATTTTGAAGTCAGGGAAGTCGACCCCTCCCTGTTTATATGGGAGCCTTAGCAAATCAATAGCTCGCCAAGCTTTTTTGTAGCCCCAAATAAAACTACTTAAAACACCGTCTAATCTCTTGAAAAAATATTGGGAACCCGCAGGGGAATGGATCGAAATAAATACAGAATTTTTGGTAGTATCTTCATTTTAATGATATTAGAACGTCCAATAATGCCAATAGGTAATTTATGCCAGCTCTTCAATAATGTAGCTGTATCTTTAATTAAAGATTCATAATTCAGAGAGAATATCTTATTTATCAGTGCAGAGAGTTTAACCCCAAGATAAGTAGCCACAGAGCAAACCCCATAAATTGATTCACTAAGTTTAAAATTAATTATTATTTGTGGTTTTTTGGTATTTAATTTATACCCTGATACAGAGCCAAACCTAACTGCCTCATCCTCGATTAGCTTAATCGCTCTAGCTGGCTCAGTTGTGAAGACCGCAATATCATCTGCATAGGCGATAACTTTAAGCGGAGTTACACCGGACATCAATGGCATGATTTGAGAGTTAGATTGTAAAGCGTAGATAAATGGTTCGATATATAAAGCAAATAACAAGGGTGAAACAGGACATCCCTGCCGTGTACCACGAAAAATTGGAAAAGCTGATGATTGTAAACCTAAATATATTAATTTGGCTTGGGGTTTATCATATAAAACCTGAATCCATTGTTTATATAATCCCTTAACCCCAATCATTGTGAGTATAGACCATAGAAAATCCCAACCCACCCTATCAAAAGCTTTTTCAGCGTCTAAGAGTAACATACCAAGGGAAGTTGACTTCTTCGCTGCCATATCAAAAGCACAAACTGCTGTGTTAACATGGGCAGTAGTATCTCTACCTTGAATAAAACCATGTTGATGAGGAGATACCACCCCCGACATAACAGGGGCAAGACGGTTAGCAAGTATTTTTGAAAAAATGTTAGCGTCCGCATTGATGAGTGAGATTGGTCGATATGAACCACGCTCATAAGGAGTTTTTTTTTTTTTTAAATCATTATCTGAGTCATGTTCCATGACTCAGGTACCTTACCGTTAATTCCAATGTATTGTATAACCAATCTAAATGGTTCAATCAAAAGATCTTTAAATAACTTATAGAATTCAAGGGGTAGAGAATCTTCCCCAGCCCCTTACCCGATGGCAGGGTAGATATTGCCAGATCTATCTCTTCCCTTGTAATGTCCTTTTCCATTGAGGTTGCAGTCTCCTCACTCAAAGTAGATAAATATCTGCCCTGCACATACCGCTGTATGTCTTCCTCTTTCGGTGCTATGGTTGAAGTATATAGCTCTTGATAGTAGATGGAGAATTGTTCTAAAATCTCCTGGGGTTGTGTATAAAATATGCCATTTGCCCCTTTTACTCCTCTAATATAAGTTTTAGCCAGATCATCAGCAACCTTATGAGCTAGAATCCTACCTATTTGCTCGCCATATTCGTATTGTGTAAGACGATACTTATCAAATCAAGCCGCTATTCTTTCTCTAAACATCTTTTTTGTAGCTACTCTAAGATCTATTAAAGAGAGAAGCAATTGCTCATGTTTATGAGTGCCCGACAAGACTGCCGCCGCGTGTTGTTCTTCCACCCTTCGCATAGCTTGGATAGCCTCCTTAGTTGTAGTTTTCCTTGCTTTATTCTGTTGCCATACATATTGTTGAGTTATGCCTCTAATAACTGCTTTCCAGGTATCCCAGACCATCAGTGGAGAGGCAGACCCAACATTTTCTTTAAAAAATATTTCTAATTGTTTCCTAATGGTAGCTATATAGACGCTATCCGAAAGCAAGTATCTTGGAAAAGAAAAGGGTCTAGATGTCTTATCTCCTACTAACGTCTGAAATGATAATATTATGGGGTTGTGATCGGACGTAACACGTGGACATACTTCCAGATCTGACGTCAACATTATTTGATCTGAGACCCATGCCATGTCAATTCTCGAATACAATTGATGTGGGACGGAATAATACGTATACCCTGGGATGGCTGGATACAAATGCCTCCATACATCCCTAATTAGCTGCAGACGACCTAATTCTACAATTGCAGCCCGTGTCTTGCGCATTCTATGGGTAGCCCCACGTCTAGTTGTATCAATGCTGTAATCCATAATACAATTAAAATCACCCATTACCACCCTTTCTCCCTCCCAATTCAGCATTTCCATATTCAATAAATCAATAACTGAGGGATCGTCCACATTAGAACCATATAAAGCAGAAAAACATATTTCTTCCCCCTTATTTCCAGCTGTGTTATTGCCCATCTACCCGCCTGATCAACCAGTATCTTGTGTGTCACACATGAAAACGCTTATGCTTTAGTATTGCTTTAGTATTGCAACCCCCCTTATTGAACAGGTCTGTGATGTACATACAATTGTTTCATAACCCAAGTGTTGGAGAAGATTCCGATCCTTAAAAGAAAGATGCGTTTCTGTTAACAAAACTAGCTGGGGATTATACATTTTTAGCTCTTCACGCACTAGCTGTCTCTTAAGTTTACTATTAAGGCCAGCAACGTTCCAAGCTAAACATTTAATCTGATCCATTACCCAGATTATTCATTTCAGATAAATTACTACCCAACACTGCATGTACTCTTATTCCCATGCTAGTTCCCTCCTTATTATCTCCATTTATAAATTTATGTCTGAGTTTTTTATATGCCCTCATGTTGACCTTTTCTTGCCCTACTAGAAACCACCCACCCCAACCCAAACCCTTAACAACCCCCACTCCCACCCCGTATCGTGAAGGAGGATTCATCCCCTTTATTGAGCTGCTGCTGATGGGCAGCTACATGGAGACAGTGCAACCACGGTGGCTCACGAGCCATACCCACACCCACCAAATAAGAAGAAAAGAAAAAAGAAAAAAGAATAAAGGAAAAGAAGAGAGGAAAGAGAAGAGAAGAGGATATGTAGAAAACAGACAATATACTCCTCAAACTTTACCCCCCGCCTGAGTTTGCCATCTACCGATAGACTCTTTTACAGCCAGAAAGAAATGCGTTTGACCCCCACGCAAAACCTTCAAGCGTGCAGGTTCCTGTAAAAACACTTGTGCTCCGGCGGCCTTTAGTGGCTCAATTAGTTGTCGCAGTTGCCAACGTCTATCCATTGATACTTTACAAAGGTCCGATCGTACAAAAAAAGTGGCAGAATCAACCGTCACTGGGGAGCTCGGACGAACTTTCAAATATACAGCCTGCCGCAGCAAAAAGTTACCAAAGAAAATCAGAAATGACCGCGGGTAACGAGACCCCTGCTTATGCTGCACCAGCGGGAGCCTATGGGCCCTTTGTACCTGACAGTCCCAGTCCCCCAGGTCCGGGAAAGCTTTCTGTAGAAGCTGTACTATGAAAGCTCTAGGATCTGCCCCCTCCTTCCCCTCTGGAATACCAAACAGTCTTAGATTATGCCGGTGCTGGCGATTCTCCAAATCCTCAACTTTAAGCTGCAGCGCTGTAATGTGAGCATCATGAGTCTGAAGCGAGTCCGCCGTTTGTGCAGTGACCTACTCGGTGTCTGCTACCCGCTGCTGTAATTCTGTAACATCATTTACAAGTGTCCCGACCGTTAGTGTCACCTCCTGCAATACCTGCTGAATACCATGATTATCGGCTCTGGCTTGAGCATAATGCTCCTGTGCTTCTTGTCTCTGAGCTTTTAAGGCCTGAAAGATCAGAGTAAGTGTTGGCTCCGCATGATCGAGAAGCTTCTCTGTTAGTTGTTCTGTATCTCAATGCAGAGTTTTGTAGTGCAACCATGCTTCACTGTGGTACTGCGCAAACGCAAGTCCTATCCTCACCGCTGACAACCAATGTTAGAAATGGGATTTCTGGTTGGCTAGGGCAAGCGCCTAAGCCAGGCAGAAACCACCACTCTAGTCAGGGCAAGGGAGTTACACACTGAAGATAACCCCGGCTTGGTAGCTTGGCACGAGCAGTCAGGCTTATCCTAGAGGCAATGTGTAAAGCGGTTGTGCAACACACACACAGCAGCGACACACTAGGCACACCACAAAAGAAACTCCACACAAGGTTAAATCCAAAATAGCCTTTGTATTATCCATAAAACACATTAGAACATAATCACATATATACACTGTGCCACCTGGCACTTAGGTATTACTTTACAGGGGATTATATACATTACAGGGTCAATTGGGCCACTGTCATCACCATTAGGACACACAAGTAGTGAAAAATAGAAGCAACCAGTAACTACTGGTAAAGGTGCTCTTAGCACCACACATTAGGCATAAACGTCCTGTCATCACCTATGACCATATATTATGCAAAACATAAGATAGCCACACCAGTAGCAGTGTACATTATAGCAACATCAGTAGTGCGAACATATTGTCATTACATCACTGGCAATGAAATACAACATCACCTAACTTCAATAGGTCCCACCACCGTAGGCATAACTCATTTGCATCCCATCCGGGTGCCACTGCACCATCGCTGAGCATGATCAGCAGTGCATAGCCCAACCCTTACAGGGCGTACACATTACTATGTATGGGTCTGGCAGCTGTCCTGTCTGTCCTGGGAGGCAGCCTCCAAAGTACTGCATGGGGGCCCGTCCTGGGCTGACCCCGAAATGCCCCTCACAACACGAGGCCTCCAACTGGCCCCCTAGCTGCCGATGCAGCAGAAGCAAGGCCCATTATGCACAGGGGGGCGGCACTGCTACCAACAGGTAGCGCCATGCCTTCAAGGGCGGAAAGACCTCACTTGGTCTCCCCCACGTAGGCAATTCCCCAAATGGCCGGACTCACCCTCACTCCGGTGAGTCCGGTCCCAAAAAGCTGATGGGTGGCCTCTTGAAGACCACAGCACTGCTGCCTTGCGTCTCTTCCTCGTCCCTGGTGGCAAGCACCCCCTCTCTCTCAATCCAAGGAGCTCGGACGGCTCCGACACGGTCTCCTTCGGCGGACCTCGCCCACCTCCAGGCACAACTCCTACCTGGTTTCCTCGTCCGGGGGGAAACTCCACCCCCAGTCAGGCGGGCTTCGCCTGACTTCTATTTTGCGGCTCTTTGAACACGGAGCTAAGTCTCCAAGTCTCCGTCGGGGCCGCTCTCTGTGGCCCCGCCCACAGTCAGGCACGAGCCTGGCTTCCGGCTTCTCCACCGCGGCTGCTACCTTCTGGAATGGGAAACACACGGGGCTCTCCCTTGCTGACACGAGAGCCCCGCCCAAGGTCAGGCTCTCCTGCCTGACTTCCGCGGAACACTGCAGCGCTCGTGCGTGCAATGGAAACACCAAAGGGGCTCCTCCACCTGGCTTGCTACAAGAGGTGAGGTGGGCACAGCGCCCCCCAAGTGGCCCCAGCAGCACCCAGCTGGACCTCAGCGCAAGGACCGGCAGCGCTCTCCACACTCTGTTTGAAGGGGGCAGCAGGGCACTCTAGTGTGCTGATGGCTTGCCAGGGGGATTAAGTGCTCACAGCACGCTCAGTCCTACAAAGTCCCACAGGGCAGAGCTGGGCCCAGGCAGTTCAGCTCACAGGGCCCTCTAACAGAGGGGAAGTCCTTTGTGGTGGTTCTTCCTGGTGCCCAGCAGTCCTCTTCGCCCTGATCCAAGTAAGCACAAGTGCCAAAGCAGGTTCAACCAACATGGGGTCACAGCCCCAATATTTATACTATGAGTGTCTTTGTCCTCCCCCTGGCACAGGGCTCTGCGCCCAGTCCAAACCAGTTCTGGGGGCACCCACACCTTTCGCTAAAGGTGCACGACCACCTCCTTTGTCAGTGTAGGCTCTGGCCCCAGACACACCACAGGGGGGCAGAGCCAGCATTGTGGAAAGCAGGCACAGTCCCATTCAGTCCCAGGTGCTACTCCTCTCACCACTCCAAATGCAGATTGGCCTTTTCAGCCTGGTGCTGACTCACCCAGCCCCTCTGGAGCCACTGCACCTCCCCAGCCCCTGTCACTCCAGAGCCAGACATGCAATACACAACAGGCAGGCACAAAGACACATAGCACACAGAAATGCCCACTTCTAAAAGTGGCATTCTAAAACCCGCAAGGTGAAGCTTAGGATTTTGGAGCACAAGAGCACTATAAGATGCAATAAACAAGCAACTAGGCTTACAAATCACTTTCTAGATCTGAAACATAGAGCTGACGAACTCAAAGGGACAGTTCTTGAGCAATAGTTCATTCCTGCCCATATTATAGATGTATCCAGGTTTCTTTTCTTGAAAGAGCAGAGATGGGTGTTCAAATTGGAAAGTGATGTCTATGGTCTGAATGATGACATACCTTGGACCTTACTGTAATTTGCAACTTTTTAAGATCTACCTCCATGTGTTTTGTCCTTAATTAAGAACCTATACTGAATAGAGGTGCAAAGACTACAATTTTTGTAAGTCTCGCTATTGAGAATTTGCTGCGACATTCGTGGGCACTAGACTGATTACATTCAGCATGATAGAAGATAGGTCCCTTGTTTTCCTGTGGCCTGATGACAGCAGTTTGCAAGTAGCGCCGCTTTGAATCATCTTTTGCGGTTGATTACTGGCATCCAATACATACTAGCAACTGTGATTTGATTTGCGGTTGTTTGACTTAAATACGGTAAAGTATGTTATGTTCCGTGACTTTTTTATACCGGGTCTGGTCTAGCAGCCGTGTGGGCGAAACTACATATCCCAGCAGTCCAACGGCCTTTTTTGTAGTTCGCTGCGATATTACTGTGATAGAGGGCACTTTTCAATTTATTCCAATTACTCAAACTGTCTTTGCGGCCCTGTCGATATGACTATCGAAATCAATCATGAGTGGTACGGCCAATATCAATGTATATTTTCAGTTTTGGGCTCAGGCGGGCGTATAAAACTGCATATCCCATGATTCACATGGTTTTGCTGTAGTTCTCTGACATCATCAAACGTGGCCATGCTTTGAAACCAACGCGTTTCACCTAAGGACTTATCGGACATAAAAGCATCGAATCTCCCTGCCGTCGGTTATATACGGAGCAGCTCTTGAAACGGTCCGAGGTACCGACGGACAGGTAAGCGAACACTCAGCCTCTACTGGAGAGGCCCTTTCGATCGTGGACACTGTTGCCTCTGCCGTTTCTAAATTAAATTGCTAACGGCAATAAGAGCGTTTGCTCTTTAATGATAAATCTCTTTGTACACCAGAACGAATGTCTCTCCGTGTTTGCTTGTTTAATTGAAATATCGCTCTACCTACTGATTTTCACTATTGGTAGAGATAAGAGCGGACAGCCTTAGGAGCAAGCATAAGAAGGGCAGCGTCTATCTACTCGGTAAACACACTTGGTGTGTTAGAAATAGATAGTCACAAATATGACACTGCTATTGAGGTTTGCTTAGCATACATACCTGGTGAGACACCATTGGGAGTCACTTATAGGACTTGAAAGGAGGAGCTGGTATTTTTCTTTTAGGTTTCACATGATACTTTAATTTTTCTAGATAGTTTGGAACTTGCTTTTATGATTGATACTGAATTGAATTGACTTAAGTAGTTACTACAGTGTGGACATAACAGGTTATATCACTATATCTGATTATTGCCTACGCTTTACTCCCTTTTTAGAGCGGGGGCTCACATCCTGAGCTGTTGCCAGGTGAGGTGAGGCAGCTTTCTCATAAACAACGGGTAAGCACACCTTTTCAAATTCATGTGATATACACTCATTAGGTATAGATCACGAAGGGTACCTATGACCCACGTGTTTGTTAGATTATTTAGCACAATTTCTTTGACCCTTATGTTATTATAACTTTTCTTTTTACAGGTGTGACCAACATACCATTACTACCTGAAATCACGACGAGAAGTCATGTAAGGTGTATTAGTTCCAACATAATTAGTTGTGACATTTTAATGCACTTTTTCCGCAGTAGCTAAAATACATCAAGATCCTGAGGAAGGCCACGATCGCATCTAGATTACAATGGCCGAAACATGTAGACCTGTCTCTCAGACTTATGCAGTTGATATTTTATAACTGCATTTGCACTGTTTTTAATATTGGCATCAGGAGAAAATGAATAAAAGACTTTTTCATCATGATAGTCAATTTTAGATCACATTTTCACTTTTCACATTATTGCACTGCGCCCATCACTCTGTACTTTCTAGCTCTTCACATCTGATGGATCTTAGGGAATCCTAGAATTGAACACATTTCATATCAAAACATCCGTGAGCTCCTCCCTCACAGTAAAGGGGTTGTAGTCCTTGGTTGCACTAGGATTTGGAACTAAGAGGAGATCCCAGATGATGAAGCATGCCACTTCGGTGGGTGATGGGATTCCGTCCTTTTTAAAGGATTTTCCCGCTGTATAACTAAGGGTCATTTTTTGTGCTGTTTATCTATTTTGAGCTCTTGTGAGCTCGTTAGACCCGTGGATTTTGTTTGTTGTATACAAAGACACATAGCACACAGAAATGCCCACTTCTAAAAGTGGCATTTCTAAAATAGTGATAATAAATCTGCGAACACCATTACGGAGCATTTATTACCACTATTCAAACATACCAAACTTGACCATGCTACTCCTCTCATGTCAGGAATTACCACTGAAACACCTATCAGGGAATCCCCAATGCATTCCTATGAGAGGGCAGCCTCACAGTAGTGAGAAACCAAAATGGCTGTTTGTCACTACCAGGACATGCCACACAGTTAAGGCACATGTCCTACCTTTTACCTACAGCGCACCCTGCCCATAGGGCTAGCTAGGGCCTACCTTAGGGGTGACTGATAAGTAGTAAAAGGGGAGTCACAGACGTGGCATCCACTTTATATGCCACGTCACAGCGGCAGTAAACTGCGCGCGCAGGCCCTGCAATGGCAGAGGCCTGAGACAGGTTTGAAAGGCTACTTTGGTGGGGGGCGCAAGCAGCGCTGCAAGCCCACCAGTAGCATTTAATTTACTGGCCCTGGGTATCTGAGATACCACTTTACAAGGGACTGATAAGTATATTAAATACGCCAAACAGGTGTAGACCAATCTTACCATGTTTTACTATAGAGAGCACATGCACTTTACACTGGACAGCAGTGATAAAGTGCCCAGAGTCCTAAAACCACCAACACCAGGTCAGAAAAAATACCAGGAGGAAGGCAAAAAGTTCAGGGATGAACCTGCAAAAAGGGCCAAGTCCAACCTTTGTTAATAGATTTGTTTACAATTTGCTTCCCGAGATTGCGACTCGATTACAGGCTTCCGAAAGCACTTGGTCCACCTCTTCCCTTTCTGTTATTTTGAATATGGCGCAGTAGTATGAGCATAGGGAAAATGAGAATAAGGAGAGAACAGAGAAGAAGCACAAGGATTTGAAGACAAAGGTGTTGTTGCAGCAGGTTTCTAGGGGGAATGGTAGAGGACATGGTGGTTTGGCCCGACAGCTTCCACGCACTAGCAGGCAGCCGACTACTACGCCTTTAGGGCCGAATCAGTGTGTGTATTGTAAGGGGGAGGGACACTGGTGTAGCGAGTGTCCTGTGTTGTTACTGAAGGTGGTAGTCCCTGGAGGACGAGGTTCTCGTTGTCGGGGTCGGGGAGCTGGTGGGGCAGGCAGGGCTCCCAATGCTGCGGCTTCACTGGGTCGTTCTGATAATAATTACTTTGATGACCCTCGGGGCGGACACTATTGTCATGATGATTATGATACAGATGAGGTGACAGGAATGTCCCAGGCCAATTTTTGGTGGATACAGGTGCAGCGAACAGTTCTATTTCTCGTTCTTTGGTCCCTGGGGCGGCTCTGTCTGGCCATAATAATGTTTCGATACAAAAGGGGATGATGGACGGAACGTTTGAGCCAATCAAACACTCACCCCCAGTCAACTGATCTGGGTTTAATCCATCATCATTCTTTAGCTCACTCCACCACCCCAGTTCAGACATGGCCATATGCAAATCAGTCTGACCCTGTGCCTCATGGGAACAATCCAGCCCGAACTGCCAAGCATAATAATGTTTCGGTAGGTTTTTCTTGTGTACCGGTTGTGAGCCCCATTTCAAGACCTCTTGCATTGACAATTGGTCCTTTCACCGTGGACTCGCCATTCTTACTGACATCTAATTGTGGAGAGAATTTGATGGGTTTGGATTTGTTGAAGAAATTGCATGCTACGATCTATTGCTCCCCGGCAGGTGTTTACATGATAATCGGTCCGGATGTGGCATGCACTAAACAGTGTCTGTCCAAAGATGCGCCCCTTCCAGCTGAGTTTAAAGATGTGCCGCCCACTTTGTGTGCCGCAGGTGACACAGATGTGGGACTGTTACAGATACCGCCAGTTTCGATTACAGTTAAAGACAATGCTATTTTGCCTCGTATCCCTCAGTATAAAATACCACAGGCAGGTGAACAAGCTTTATTGCAAATTGTACAGGATTTTATTGAGAAAGAAATGGTCGAGGAGATGACTGCTAATATTTGTAATAGCCCTATTCTCCACATTCTAAAATGGACACCTTCGGGTTCCTCTGATGATCATGCAGATGTTTATCGTTTTGTGATTGATTTGCGCAAAATTAGTAAAATAGTAGTTCCCCAGTTTCCTGTGGTCCCTGACATTACTACTCTTTTAACAATGATTCCTTCTACTGCCAAATTCTTCTCTGTCATCGATTTGAAAAATGCATTCTTCAGTGTTCCTATCCATCCAGATAGCAGGTATTTGTTCGGTTTTACACTAGCTGGCAGAAGTTTTAGATTCTGTTGAGCTCCTCAGGGCTATACTGAGAATCCAAGTATCTATAGTCAAGCTTTAAAGAGCCAATTGGATTGCCTTTTGCTTCCTACAGGTAATGTATTGGTTCAGTACGTTGACGATCTCCTCATCGCTTCTGACACAGAACAAGGTTGTAGGGATAGTATGGTTAAACTGTTGTTGCATTTGGCATAGCACAGACATAAGATGTCCCTTTCCAAATGTCAGTATTGTTGACAGGAGGTCACCTATTTAGGTCACCTACTGTCGAAGGAGAGTAGGAGATTGACTCCTGAGCGCATCAGTACCATTGTTAAAATGCCCATCCCACAGACTCAGAAAGATGTGCGTGCTTTTATAGGTATCACTTCCTATTGTCGGCAGTGGATACCTGGCTACTCGTTACTAATAAAACACCTGCTCGCCCTAACACTAAAAGATGTGCATGAGCCCCTGCCTTGGACGCCTGACTGTCAGCAGTCTTTTGAGCAATTGAAAACTGCACTTTGTTCGGCTCCAGTACTCGGCACTCCGGACCATTTGTGTTGTACGTTCATGAGATGACTGGCTGCGCGCTTTCTGTTTTAACACAAAAATTCAGAGATAAGTAACGGCCGTGTGCTTATTTCTCTGCTGTTCTTGACCCTGTTGCACGAGCCCTCCCAAGCTGTCTAGGGGCAGTCGCGGCTGTGGCTGTCTCTATAAGACAATCGGCTGGACTCATACTTGATACTGACCTCACAGTCATGGTACCCCATGCTCGGGATACACTTTTGAATATGACAAAGACGCAGCACCTCACCTGTGCACGTCTAACTGGCTATGAATTGACCCTGTTCACCAAACATATTACGATTAAAAGATGTGCCACTCTGAACCCAGCCACGTTACTACCCCTCCCTTCTGAAAATGATGAAAATGAGAAACATGATTGTATCTTCCGGACGGAAGAAGAGACGAAAGGACGGGTAGACTTGACTGATGTTCCCTTATCTGACCCACAAGGGGAACTATATGTTGATGGCTCTTGTTTCAAATTAAAAGATGGCACTAGAAACTGCTGCTTATGCTATCACTACATTGCGTACAGTCGTAGAGACATCATGAGTCCCTTAAAGTCAGCCCAAGGAGCTGAGTTAGCCGCCCTTATTCGAGCTTGTGAATTGTGCGAGGGACTGACAGCCAGTATGCCTTCGGAGTCGCACACAATTTCGGGCGACTCTGGGCTGAGAGAGGGTTCCTTACTTCACATGGTACAAAGATCCAACATGGTCACCTTATATTGAGGCTTTTGTCTGCTTTGACACTCCCTAAGAAGTTGGCAATAGTGAAGTGTAGCGCCCATAGGAAAATTACTGACGATGTAGGGAGGGGGAATGCTTTTGCTGATCAGACAGCTAAGGAAACGGCACGGACTAAAATGAAGAGAATGTTTGTGGCAGGACCTGCTAGGTGGATACCTGAAGTTACAATGTTTGAGGATACGCTTGAGAATGTGAAAGAAATACAGAGCGAGGCCACAATAGAAGAATTAGCAATGTGGCAAGAAAGTACAGCACAATTGAACGATGAGGGATGTTGGATTGATAAGTCAGGAAAGCAGAGATGGATGTTGCCAGATGCATATGCTCTCCCTGTAGTCACCATGACCCATGGCCCAGCCCATATCAGTGCTAAAGGTATTTGCAAGTTGTTAGACCCTGTTGGCAGAATGACAACATCCCAAAAACAGCTGCACATTTAGTGAAATACTGTATGGTGTGTATGATGCACAATCCTGGAAAGGGTACCCCTACACCACCCGGTAATTTTGCACCACCTACTTTCCCCTTTGAGGCTCTTCAGATGGACTATATCGAGCTAGACAGGTGTAATAATTTGAAACATGTGTTGGTGGTTGTTTGTGCATTTAGTAAATCGGTGGAGGCTTACCCCACTAAAGACAATACAGCTGTTACGACTGCAAAGGTACTCCTGAAGGAGTTCTTTCCTCGTTTCGGCTTGCCCCGTTTGATTTGGAGTGATAACGGAAGTCATTTTAATGCTAAGGTCATTCAGTTAATTTGCGATGGTTTGCACATAAAACAGAAGTTTCATGCTGCAAATCACCTACAGTTAGCGGGATTCTTTGAGAAGTACAACGGTACTCTCAAACTGAAATTGGCAAAGATTCAGGAGACGAAAGGGTTACAATGGCCAGATGCTCTACCATTAACTCTCTTGCCGACAAGAACAACAGGACATTCTAGAACAGGAATGTCACCGTATGAGGTCGTGTTTGGATGCCCGGCAAATGTCTGTGGCGTCCCGCGACCTTGTCGGTTCTCAGATATTGAGTACCCCTTGTTAATTGACTACCTGTACCAGTTAACTTAAAATTTGCATTCTATTCACCAACAGGTTAGCGAGTCCCTAACCGCTACACCAGAGGGGCTCCGACACGACATTTGGCCTGGGGACTTTATAATACTCAAAAAAGTTGCAGCGGAAGAACAGTTTGGACCCTTGCTGGAAGGGACCCGAACAAGTCCTCCTGGCCACTCGAACTGCCGTGAAGGTCGCCGGCTGAAAGAACTGGATTCACGCCACTCACTGCTGCAGGATACCCTTACCCTTTCCCTTGCCCTATGATCAATGGGTGAGGGACGGCATAGGGGAGTGCGAGAAGGTGCCTCAGTTTGTCCCCTTCAGTGATGCAAAGCTAACTTGGACCCAAACGGATTTGGAAAATGATTTGGAAAATGATGAAGTGCTAAATGCAGCGGTCCCCCCAGAAATACGAGCTTTTAAGGAGCCGCTGTTTGTCGATCCAACGGTGCCTGGGGCTGCCAGGTACAATTTGCATCCTCGGTTGAGGAACGGTGCACAGAAGGAGAAGTCAGATTAGATAGGGATGGACTGTGTAAGTCAGGTGTACTTTGTGATAGTACCAACGGAGTTAGTTTAGGGTGATGTGAGACTTGTGCACTGTTTGTCTTCGAACTTTGGACAGGATAGCTTAAAAGGTATCCCTTTGGGGGTACCTTATCCTGATCGACGTGGGATACATCGCAAGCTTAGGACTGAGCAAGCTCCACCGCCGGTGCTCAAGAATGCCAACGTATTGATGAACAATAGGAGCCTGTACCAGTGAGGCTCTGACGGACACTGGGAACACTTACCTTTACTATCGTTTTAGTTGCACCATCAATTTTGTGGCACTTCTCTCCTTGTTTAATTATGCATCCCTTTGTCCGGCCTATTGATGAGGAGGAACAGCCATTTGCACCACCGTGTTCAATGAGGGGTTGGTTGACAAAGAGTAAAATAATTGGCATATTCATAGTTGTGATTGCACTAGCAACAATACTTGGAATATCCTGGTCTTTAGAGGAGAAATTTCCTACACATTCCTTGGTTGGTACAACTCCCGCTCCCCCTGAACACATTTTTGTTACTTTAGCCCCTCACAAAGAAGAGCATAGAAAGTCCTACACAGACAATGTATTTATACAAATGTTGCATCAGGCTCATAATGTGTCCAATACCACTAATTGTTGGGTTTGTGGGTTACTTTCTTCGGTCACTCATAAGAGCGACAATTTGTTGTCAATGCCACTGTCGTATACGGACAGCTGCAATGGTTGGTACGAATTATTTCGACTGGTGTACTTCCAATTTCATCTTTCTACTTTGGGTATGACATCTTCTGATTCTCACACTGCGATTGAATATTTACACTTCTACCAAGGGTTTACCCCCATAGGACCGGCAGGACAAGGGACTCTATGCACATTGTTTTCAAAGTCATGTTTGAATACATATCGTAAAGTAAAGGATAATGCCTGGTTTCAAATGGAAATGGCCGATTTCCAACGATTTAACACATCTGAGTACTTTCAATCCTTCCAAGGCCGCAATATTACCAAAGAAAAGCCGATACCTGTGGCAGTGGTTAATACGACAGCTAGTTTTTGTGTCCAGGGGACTGGGGAGATAAAGGTGGGGGACAGTAAATGCAATTTTACCTACAGATTGAATACGACTAATAGTCTGCCTTTGATTCTACCCCAATATGTCTATTTTGTCTGTCGATCACCAGCTCACGTCTGGCTCCCGAGGGATGGTCTGGCACATGTTAACTCTCTTTTCTTCTTCCCCCTGTATATGTTGCCCCGTCTAACTATCACAAAACTCACCGACTGCAACGTAGAAGTCCATTCCTGTCCCGAGTCAAGAGGGTTGTTGATACGAAAGATATAGATCAGACTGACACCACCGCACAGCAACTTGGGGATGCTGTGAAAGGACGACTACCTTATTGGGGGCCCATGGCTAATAGCCTTCAAATTCGTCAGCTGACAAGTGTTGTTGAGGGGGTTATCAATATGACTGCTGGGATAATGACAAATATCACTGCTGAGCTCCAGGCTACGAGATTAGTCACTTTGCAGAACAGGATGGTGCTAGACGTCATACTTGCAGATAGGGGAGGGGCCTGCCGCGTCATCAGCAGCAGCTGTTGTGTTTACATACCTGATAATGCTCCCAATGTTTATTCAGCTATACAAAAATTACATAGACTATCTGCTGAAATACACCAAGAAGTAGGTACTTGGACACTGTTGGGGTGGTTTTGGAACACGCTAACTTTCTGGGGTTGGAAGATCCTCACTTTCTTGGCCGTGGCTGCCGGTATCTTCTTCACATGTTGCCTCTGCATACAATGTCTCCCAGATTGTTGTTCCCATTGCATTAATGTCCTCACTCCTAAACAGAAATTGTCAATTCATGATGCCAATGCTGCAATTATGTTACAAAAGGATATTGATGATTTGATGCAGATTGTGAAAGGTATTTTTGAGACTACATCTTTCCTTGCAGCCTCCATCTCTAATACTGAATCTATGACTAGCTCCTAATACTGATGTTCTTTTCTCCACGAACATGTTATGTTTTCTTTGATCATTTCCTAAAATAGTTAGCTCATGCTAAAAGGAGGGTCTGTTGAAATGAAAATGTTTTCGTTACTTTGCCTGCGCATTGTTCTATGTAAGTTAGCATTTGCGTCACCATTTTAGGCTCAGCCGCCATTTTAAATCATGCTCGGAAACTGCTTCGTGCCTCTTCATTTTAAATGGGTTGTGGAAAGTTTAGTTTCTCCAAGGTTGGGCCTTGCTTTGCTAATGAATACACTGTTCTTATTAACACATACCGTTCTCACTAGATAGAGGCCTTCTCCCACTAGGCTAGTGGTGGGCACGGACAGACAACCTTGGGTAGGAGATAATGTGTGCCCGGCCTCTGAATCGAAACCCATCCTTCTGTACTCCTTAGTTTAACTGCATCTGCTTGGAAAATTCCATTATGGGCGTGCCTTCATTGGTTCTGAAATGTACATAATGTATCGTTATGCTTACTGATGTCAGTCCCTCTCTGCAGCACCCCTAGAGACTGGGCAGACTGGGCTAAGCTCGAGCATATCTGAATAAATATATATTGGTTTGTATTCTCTACTGTCTGACTGACATTTCATGTTTATGGACGGCTGAGAGGTGGTCGTGAGTGACCCGGGTGACCCTAATCAGGTCACTTCCTTCACTGTAACTTCTTGAATTCTCACTGTGGAGTTCGGGTGTCTGCCATAATTTAAGAAAAATGGAGAATATCCAGTGGAAGCATACTTTGCATTATTATGTGCAAATTCTGCCACCCAAAGGATATCTGACCAATCACCTTCTTGATCTAACAGGAATAACCTTAAGTACTTTTCTAATTCTTGGTTGGTCCTTTCTGATTGTCCATCAGTTTCTGGGTGATAACTAGTGGAATATCTGGTTTCCACTCCCAAACCCTTTGTGAATGCCTTCCAGAAATGGGATTGAAACTGGGAACCTCGATCTGAAATTATCATTTTTGGAATGCCATGTGCCCTTACTACATGCAAACTAAATTGAGTTGCTAATTGTTTTGCAGTGGGTGTTCCTTTTAGCGCTACAAAGTGTGCCATCTTAGAGAAGGCATCCACCATCACCAGGATTGAATTGTAACCTTGGTTAGTGGTTAGGTCCACAAATAAATCCATAGTAACAATATGCCAGGGATAGGGAGGAATTGGCATAGGCTGAAGTAAACCCCGATGAGCTCATCTATCGGATTTTCCATGTGCACAAGTCTCACAAGCCTTTACATACTGATGGACGTCCTTAGTCAGACACTGCCACTAGAACTGTCTTTTGACTAACTCCTACGTACAGTGAATTCCTGGTGTCCTGCCAACGGGTTTTCGTGACAGTCGTAGAGGGCCTTTTGTTGAAGTTCAAAGGTGAGTAAGTACAATGCTTCCTTGTGGAATAGTAACTGATGTCGGATTTCTCTTAATGGTTCTTCCCGTGCCCACTCTTGTAACTCTTCTGGTGTCATTATCTTCTTGATCTCTTCCTCCAGAGTTCCTTCTACAGTAGCTCCAATTATCTTGCTTTCTGGGATTATATTTTGATCCTTTATGGGAGACTTTTGTCCTTCTGTGTCTGTTCGAGACAGGGAATCCGCCTTCCCGTTTCGATTGCCTGGTCGATAAGTAATGACGAAATCATAGTTGAAAAAATACAAAGACCAATGCAATTGTCTGGGGGTCAAAGTTATCATAGACTTCAAAAATTACACATTTCTATGGTCAGTAAACACTGTGACTATGTGTTTACCCCACAGGAAATACTGTTTCCACTTCTTGAAGGCATCCTTTATAGCGAGTAGCTCTTTTTCTGTAATTGTATAGTTTATTCCAGCTGGCAGCAACTTCCTGGATCTGTATGCCACTGGGTGTAATTGACCAGTATTCTTATGTCTTTGAGACAGCACTTCTCCAATAGCCTGATCCAAGGCATTGGTTTCCAAATAAAATGGTTCAGCAGGATCTGCGTGTAACACGATTGGAGCAGGGGTGAAACTCTCTTTTAAAGATTGAAAGGCTTCATCAGTTATTTTGGTCCATAGAAAAGGAACTCCCTTCCTGAGCAGCTTGGTGATTGAGATGACCTTTGAGAGAAATCCTCAATAAATCTTAGGTAGAAGTTTGCAAAACCAATGAAACTTTGTATTTCTTTCACTGAAGAAGGAGGAGGCCAATTAAGCGCGGGTCGTATCTTCTTCTTTTCATCCATTGTTACTCCCTCAGGTGAAATAATGAATCCAGGAAATTCTACAGATCTTACATTGAATTCACATTTCTCCAATTTCACATATAAGCTGTTTTCTCGTAGCCGCTGTAAAATTTCTTTCACTTGAAGTTTTTTGCGTCTTCTGAGGGTAAATAGATCAAGATATCATCAATGTACACAATGGCACACTGGTCAATGAATTTCTTCAACACATCATTTATGAATAGGGCTCTCGGTTTTATGGTATTTATTTTTTTGTCATTTCCGTCTGTATTTATCCATATTTATTTTTTGTCAACTTTATCAGTATTTATCCCTATTTATTTTGGGTTTTGTGAAAAAGTGAAGCTGAAACTGGTATATTTCCACATTTATTTAACCAATAAATATGCAGTCATGCTTAAATGCCTGTCAGGTTTCAGTGATATGAACACCCGCAGAAGATAAATCAATGCACTTATATGAAAATATGCACATTTTAATATCAGCCTTGTGCATAGCTACTGCTGTTGAAGCCTCTTTACTAAAAATCTTTTGTTTTTAACCCCCTTACCTAACAATCCACATAGTTCTTGGCCTGGTAGTCATGGCAAAGTGTATTTAGAATCATTCAAAATGCACCACATTTCAGTTTTTATCCACAAAAAAAAATCAAGACAAGAAAATAAATGGTTTTCTTTCTGTATTTATCTGTAAAAATAAGTAAAAACAGAAAACAGGGAGCCTTATTTATGAAATACTGGAATTCAGCTGGAGCATTGCAGAGTCCATTTGGCATCACTTGGTATTCAAAAAGTCCATACTTTGTTCTGAAGGCTGTTTTCCATTTATCTCCCTCTCATATTCTTATTAGATGATAAACTCCTCTTAGGTCCAG
The DNA here is from genome assembly GCA_963921515.1 of Calotriton arnoldi. Taxonomy (NCBI): domain Eukaryota; kingdom Metazoa; phylum Chordata; class Amphibia; order Caudata; family Salamandridae; genus Calotriton; species Calotriton arnoldi. Next base: position 200,267 of record CAWUFW010017070.1, read on the forward strand.
TTTGGTATAAATCTTAGCTCCTTTCAATTGATCCAACAAGACTGAAATTAAGGGTATAGGGTAACGGTTCTTGGTAGTTATTTAATTTAGGACCCTATAGTGGAGAGGTGTGGTGCAGCGGCCAGGGCAGCTGACTTCGGAGCACAGGGCTCACGGTTCGATCCCTGGCTCCGGCGGCAGCTCAGCTCAGCACCATGTGACTCTGGGCAATAGCTCACTTAATTTCCACAACGGCCCCCAGCGCCTTGAGACCCGTAAGGGTGAGTAGTTCGCGCTTTACAAATATGGATTTACATAGTCAATACACGCCCTGAGCTCTCCCTCTCGTTCAGGAACAAAGAATAAAGCTGAGGAGACTGGAGACTGCGAGGGTCGTATAAAGTAATTTGCCAAATACCTTTGAATATATTCCTTTAGGTGTTTGTTCTCAGCTTCTGTTAGTGTGTATATCTGGCTACAGGGAAGATTAGCTCCGGGCTCCAAGTTAATTTTATAGTCGTATGGTCGATGTGGTGGGAGTTTCTCTGCTTCAGCCTCATCGAAGACATCAGCAAATTCTTGATATTCTTCTTTTACCTTTACTGTTTGTACGACACACACTACAGCATCACTCTTGCATAACATTGTGGCAGAATTGTCCCTTTTACATTGAGGCTTGACATTGAAACAGTGATTCTTGCAGTAACTGGAATTCATGACTATGGTTCTTTCCCTCCAGTTTATCGTGGGGTTATGCTCTATCAACAATGGTAAACCCAGGATTATCTCGAATTGTGGGGCATCTATTAAGTTGAATTATATCTCTTCTCGATGCCCGTTGGTGGTGATGAGTTCTACTTGTTCCGTATGGCTGACTATTGGTCCCGACGATAGGTTAGTTTCATCCACTGCTCTTACCGCTTCACTTCTTTCTTTTCAAATGACTTCTAGACCAACCTTGGCAGCAAATTTAATGCCACAAAAAATTCTGGTTGCTCCTGAATCTACCATAACTGCTACCCTTGATAACGTGATTTCTCTGAACTTAAGTGTGATTGACATAGTAAGATGAGGAGCCGCTGATTGTAAAGTATTGGCAACCTGATGATCTCTTGGAGTTGTTTCTTCAGTAGCACTCACCAGTCCAACTCCTACTGGTGGTGCTGCAAGTTTTCCTTCTTAAAACTCTTTGGTTTCTTAGGACAGATCTTTACATAATGCCCACTTGCTCCACAGTACCGGCTCAAATTGTTCTGTCTTTGTTTCTCCTTTTCTTCCTTTGTTAAGGGACCTCTTACTGCACCTGACCTCTTACTGCACCTATTTGCATGGGCTCGTTTACCAGAGTTTTTACTGGTTCCACTCTTATTCGGTCAAATCTTGGAACACTGGAACGAAACTCAATCCTACCTTCACCTCTTCTTTCTGTGAACCGGTAGTCTATCTCTAGAACCAAATCTATGAGCGCTAATACATCAGTTGGTCCAGTGGGAATTTGTGCAAAGGCATCTTTCAATTCATTGTTCATTCCTCGATAGAACAAGGTGGCTCTTTTACTGTCTGGCCACTCAGTCTCAACCACCAGCTTTTTCAACTGTGACAAGTAAGCTACCAACTGTCGATTTCCCTGTTTTAGTTCCAGCAATTCATTATCTGTGGCTTGGGCCACCTTAAGGCGATCAAATATTCTCAAGAACTCCTTCTTGAACTCTTCAAAGTTGTATAAAATTGGGGCATCCTGAGTCACCAGAGGCATTGACCATGAAGCCGCGTCTCCACTAAGATAAGACAGGATGAAGGCTATTCAAGACTGTGCATCTGGAATATCGTCGGACGGCACATGAAGTGAAGGGAGCATTGAGTTAAAAAAATCTGGGCCTTTTGAGGGTCTCCGCTAAAATGCTGTGGTGGGGCCAAGGGAATAACCGGGGCTAATGAATGCACCACATAAGTGGTAACCCCTGAATTAGAAATGGATGTGGAACCTAAATCTCCATTTTCAGAGGATGGTGGAATGAATTTTACACTTGAACCCCCACTTTTTAACCTAGTTGCTAACTCTGAAATTTCCCTTCAAGATGCTTCCATCTTTAGCCTCAGGGTTCTGTTCTCTTCTCTAACTGGCATTAATTCTTGGTGGATAACTTCTAAGATGTTTCCTAATCCTACTAAGTCACAGCCTTCTGCCATTCTGCTCAGGTGAGTTATTTTAACGTGGGCACTTCACTCTGTCAGAATCTATACTCACAGTAGAAAAAACACGGGAGCAGAATTTGAAGTATAGTTCCCAATTCCCCACTCCGACTTCCCTAACCTCCTACTGTACTTGAAGGCTGAGTGAACCGAGGGGGAAAGGGGATGGGGACAAAGAAGAGACTGCCTTGTCTAGTTCTTCTGGTTCACCTTATTGTCTCCTCAATCTTCTTCATGAATATAGAGTGAATTACAGAGACTTTGGATTCACTGTAAAATAAACGCAATTGTTATTACCTTCCTACTCTAGCTTACATATCTCTGTACATATTCATGTGTATACATATATATATATATTCTTTAATATTCTCTTACCCACTAGACTAAGGATTTTACCTTTTCTTCTATTGCTGTTTTTTCTTTTTTATGCATACATATATATATGTATTGTGTGTTTTTGAAAATGATTAATTGATTAGTGCTGCACTCTAATCTTCCTTTGTTGTTAACTTTTGTTTTCTTACTGAAGAATTACTCATGCTGTTTCCTCTTAATACACAGTTTACCTTTTTCTTCTTTTATCGTTCACTTTCTACAATACTCAATATACATTGTACTTTTCTTTTTTCTTTTAACACAGGTTTCTACTACTTGCGTGACCATGGACTGCTCAATACTTCAGCAATTTCAGGTAAGAATCTCTTCATCTCCTAAACGATGTATGTATTGTTTTTTTTCTTTCTTTTTTTTAAAGGAAATATAATTAGCTTGTCTACTTCGAATGAAATTGCTTCTGGTACAACGACGCCAAGAATACTGCGATAATTCTATCTGACTATGCTCGCGCTATTGATGAGACACTTCTCTGATGCTAAAACACTAACTCACTCAGTTCGGAGACCCTACCCTGACTTTTATTGAACTGTTTGCACAAGCGTGTGAAACACAACTCTTCCATGAAGGGGTTGAGGTGAAGAGCGCAGTTCTGCAGACTACACGCACCTTTAAATGCTTCCCAAAGACTCTCGCGAGATCTCGATGGGATGAACACTAGACTGCCAACATTCACTCGCGGCTGCGCTCATTCTTCTGTCCTTCCCAGAATGTCACCTCCGAGTTCCGCTTCTTTTTAGCTTCTTAACACACCATGTAGGCAGCTTACATCTTCTAGCTACCACTGTGCGGGCCTGAAATTACACAAACCTTCCTAGTAATCAATTTCACTTTCTTGGAGCGAACCCTGACAGACACTGACTGCAGTACAGCTACTCACACACCCACTCAATTACCCACACCCAGTCAAACAACCACTCACTCACCTATACACCCACTTACACACCGAGTCACTCACCCTTAGAGCCACTCACAGAGAAACTGAGTTACTGATATAGCCACTCACACACACACTCACAGACCCATACAGCCACTTACACACCACTCACCCACCAATACAGCTACTTATACACCCACTCACCCACCAATACAATCACTCACATAGGCACTCACCCATACAGTCACTCACACTTATTCACCCATACGGCCACTCATGCACCCGTTCATGAACCCACACACCCACTCACCTACTCACCAATACAGCCACTCACACAGCCACTCAGTCACTCATACAGCTACTCACACAACCACGTATTGACCAATGCAGGCACTCACACACCCACTCACATACCTATACATCCACTCACACACCCACACACACTCAGATACAAGCAACTATATTGCCACTCGCATAATGTATTTTAGAAATAGTATTACTCATTATTAGTACATAAACTATAATAATTTAACTGTTTAGGTACTTTGGTATATATGTTTAACACTCATGAACGTTTAGAAAACCCTCTCAATCAATGGGTGATGTCATCAGTGATGCCATTTGAGATGTCATCAGTGATGTCATCAGTAATGTCACTGACCAAGTCATGAGTGATGAAATATGTGAGGTCATAAGCAGTGCATTGCGGAGCTTAAGTTATAGTTAGCTCAGGTAACTATAACTACTGAATTTAAGTGTTGTTGTATGAGTGAAATGTGAGCCTAACTATAACGTCCCTGTAACCTTTGATTTTTTTCAGTGAGTGTATATATATATATATTTATATATATATACATTCACTTAAAAAACAAAGGGTTACAAGGAGGTTATAGTTACGAAGTAGAATTTAAAAAAACCTTAGAAATTCACTGACAAAACCAAAGGTTACAGAGAAGTTATAATTACGCTGCTGTCATTTGAGATGTCATAAGTGATGTCATAAGTGGTGTCACTGACCATGTCATGAATGATGTACTATGTGAGGTCATAAGCAGTGCATTAGGGGGCATAAGTTATATTTAGCTCAGGTAACTATAACTGCTGAATTTATATGGTTTTGTATGAGAAGACATTTTAGCCTAACTATAAAGTCTCTGTAACCTTTGATTTTTTTCAGTGAATTTCTAATGTTTTTTAGGTCGAGCATCAGTTCGCATGCGCTGTCTGCAAGACCTGTTGTAGTCAGTATACGTGTGTAAACCCGCCTGCTGCTTACAATAGGCTGACTCCTGCATCAGTCTTCTTTTCTGGCTCCTGATTGGTTGGCGCTCCCGATACATCACTTCCGGTGTATCATAGGCACCACCGACCAACTACAGTTTTGTTACGCTGTAAGTTGTCATTTGTACTGTTTAGGGGCCACTTCTTTTATTTTGTAGTGTGCCACCACGGCGCCGGGTTTCTTTTTTTATCATCATGGCGCCCGCTTCACGGGCCGCCACCACGCACATAACTTAAGTATGTACAAGTGCTGCACTTTAGCATGGCGGTCACTTTTTTATTGTCTACTGCTTGTTTTTTTTTTAACACAACGCACCCTACGGGGGCGGTCGCATCACCGTAGGCACATGTGTCCACTCCCTCTGCACACTATAACGTAGAGGGTAGGGTGCGCACCCAACATCAGAGGTATGGCCACATATGCTACCCTCACTGCCCCATAGAACATTCTGCACAGCACCCCAGACAACAGGAGGAATACCTCTAATCCAATGGAGCACGAAGTATCGACCCAATGCCAGCCTGTAAATGCCCAACAAGCTCCCTCGACGCCTCAGTAAAAACCCCTGCAGGCAAGTGTCCCTCCCAGGTCCATGCGCGAAGACCCGCTCCAGCCTGGGCCCCTCCTGCAGTTGCATTAGAAAACAGGACTACAAGTCCCACAACCTAAAAAAAAACCGAACCAGAGCAGTGCATCAGGCGGAAGCTATGCTCCCGTGCTCGGAGCTAGAGACGGACACCGGCGCAGGGCTGAAGTCCTCCAAGGCCCTCCCGCAACAGTTTTGCTTATCGCTTACCACATCAGGCAGTTGTCAGAGCGCTTCGTATACATGTTCTGGCAGCTGTCGTGTCTAATATACATGTATATCTAGATTTGCACATCTCCGTATGCGTGGAATCATGTTTTGGGCTGACGGGTAAGTAGCAAGTTACACCGTGGTGCAGTACGAGGCTGGGACAGTGTTCTGTTTCTGTTGCTGCTGTATGGTGAATGTTTTGGCGTTGTGGGGAGCAAACAGGGAGGTGCCCTTGTCTTGGGGTGCCATTGTGATAGTCATATCAGGGTCACTGTATTTATACGATGCTGAGGCTATTCCCACATAATTAGAAATTTGCAACATAATCCCTCCCCTGCTGCACTGTTTACAAATTTAAATAAAATACTTTCTAGTTAGAATGCATTAAAAGCACTGCCACATGCCTAACCCTGCAGAGGTATGCTGTTTAGCCACAATAGTGTTCAAATTGACTTAACAGTGAAGCAGTGTGGGACAAAATATGCTGCACATTGACCCTCCATGTTACTCCAAACCGCCAGCAGATGGACATCCAATCTCATGCCAGCAGGAACATACATCACCAGAGTTATCCTGACATGTTTCTTGTTGTCTGAAAACTGCAGTCCGCTCCCTTTGCCCTCTACAAACCTGGAGTTTGGGGGGACAGGCGTGCACTTAACAGAGGAAGGGTTACCTCCCTTACGCTCCATTATGTCATGGAGCTGTGTGCACATCACACCAAGTAACAAATGGACAACCACCATTCAATGAGAACAGAGAAACTCCCCAGCCTTGGCTCTGGAGACAGTGCTGTTTGTGCGGAAGGGGCACAGAAGTTGAAATTGTGTGTTGCATGATTTCTTATCAAGCACGTAGCAGCAAACACCTGGGTAGGGCAAATGCATGAGAGTATGTGTCCAAGGTTTATCCGGAGCTCAAGTATTTAAAAGTACTTAGAGATGTGATAAATGCCCAAGATCACACAGGATGTGCCTGCATGGACTCCGTAATTGTGCCCAGTTATCGGGTATTGCAGTATGCAGTTCAACCACTGGATGCGGGGTAGAATTTGTAAAGTGTGCCCAGGATCACACACTGTGGTCATGCAGCGGTTTTATTAGTTACTGGACCAATAAAACAAACATTTTCCAGTATACCAATCAAATTGCTCTTCAATGACACCTGGCAAAGCAGACCCTCTCTCCAATAGATCACAAAGCGCACCCAGCTGCGTGACTGCTATCAACAAACTCATCAACCTTCATTGGAAATATTCACCGCACAAACAAGATGTATTATGCCTCCCATTCTGGATGCATCCATTGTCCAACTTAACACTGCACTTCCTTAATGTGCAGTGTTAGTACTTCTTTACAGGCATGTCTTATTTAATGTGCAGTGTTAGTGCTTTTTTGCAGGCATGTCATGTGTGCCATTTAATGTGCAGTACTAGTACTTTTTTATTTGCAACGCCAATAACTCAAACTTTCCCTAATGCGAGACCTATTGCATTGCAAATGCTTGTTTAACTCTATTTCCCAACTATAACGCCCCAGTAACCTTTGGTTCTTTTAAGTGAATTTCTATGTTTTTTTTAACTTGTAGTTGCAGAGTGGTGGAGAAAGGGGTCGGGCCTCTGACCAGCTCTCAGCAAACCCGCTGTGTGGGACTTACTGGAGGTAACAGGAGGCGTTATTGGCCCCCAGGGACCCTCAGCATCCAAGAAGACTTCATCCACCAAATAGTAGTGTGCCAGGAGGGGCGTTTGCAGAGTGGTGGTGAATGAGGGCAGGACCTCCAATGATCTCTCAGCAATCCCACTGTGTGAGACTTACTGGAGGTGACAAGAGGGGTTCTTGGCCCCCAAGGACCCTCAGCATCCAAGAGGACCTCATCCCCCAACAAGTCGTGCACCAGGAGGCACATTTGCAGAATGGTAGAGAAAGAGGGTGGGGCTTCCGACAATCTCTCAGCAGTCCCACTATGTGGGACTTACTGGAGGCAACAGGAAGTGTTGTTGGCCTCCAAGGGCCCTCATCAATGAAGGGGACTTCATCCCCCAACATGTTGTGCACCAGGAGGCCCTTTGCAGAGTGGCTAAGAAAGGGGGCGGGGCCTCTGATGACTTCTTCCAGGCTAGCCTTTTTAAAAATAGATACTTTTATTAGGCGAGGGGGCTGCATGGCCCCTTTCCCTGGGCCAATTTCGGCCCCCGGTGACCCCATTTCCAGGGGCCAGTCCTTTTTGTAATGGTGGAGATGGGCCATGCGGCCCCCCCCTTCCCGGCCAATTTCAGCCCCAGGGACCCCATCCACCGGGGCCTGGCCTTTTTTCTAGTTTATATGTTATGTAGGGAGGGGGCCACGCAGCAGCCCTCCCCAGGCTGATTTTGGCCCTGGGGACCCCATCCCCTCTCAGGTTGCAGTAACTTTAGAAGTGCAGTTTGTAAACAGCAATGGGTTTATTCTTTTGTGGGTGGAAGGAAACTCTCTTCCTCTACCTCTCTTTACTTTCCCTTAAATCTCTCTGTTTTTGTAGTAAGTATTCCCTGTTTTCCAGCCACTTTTCCTTATCCCTCCCACATTTACTACTAACATAGTTTACGAGAGTGGAGATTTCCACCAGAGAGGAGTAGATCTCCACACAAAAAAAGATAGGAGAGGTAATGGCGTCCGACTGTAGGCAAGTGAATAGAATTTTTTACTACTGTAGTACTACTTCACAGAGACATTTCCAGAATACTTGTTTCTGGTTTTTTCAAAATGTTTTTGATTTTATAAGGATTGTGAGTAAAGTAGAATTAGAGCAGTTATCTCCACAAATGATCCTTTCCTGAACTCAAATTCTATCTAGAATTAATACAATATATATCTTTGTAAGTTCGCCTAGTGTTTTCCTTCTCTGTACAACAACTAAGTGAAAGCATGCAAAGTCTTTAAACACTAATTCACTAATTCAATGTTTTGGAAACATTTAGTTGATGGCACGTAAACAAATTTATAACAGTTTTTTTTTAAAAAACCTCCAAATTGTTGTCTGACAATTCCTGGGCATATAAAATCATTGTCTTGTAAGGGAAAGGATGCACATTTTGGCCCTGTAGCTTTTCAAGAAAAATTAAAATCTTTGAAAGCGAACATATTCAAACTTCAAAAAGGGTTTGGCTTTTGTATAGCTGATGGATTGTCTTTTTTTTTATAGCTCATGCATAAAAGACAACACCATATGGGCACACATACACACATACACACATGCAACATGGACATAGACCAACATGCCTTCAAACATTCATATTCACAGAAAAAGGCATACATGCATACAGAAAAACAAACACAGATATTGCTGCACACAGACCAACACGCACCTATAACCATGGGAGGTAGGGGGCACAGCTTTATGTGCACTAACAGTGGGCAGGATGATGTGCAGCTGAGAGCATAAAAGCATTGAGTGGGCAAGGGATACAGAGTGATTCGCAACAAGGAAGCATAGCTTGAGGCTCACCTGGTGAGCACTGGGCAATGCCCCTTTGTGGTACTGGGTGAAATGCCCAAGTTGAGGTACCACACAGGAGCACTGGGTAATACGATTGAAAGGAGCACTGGTCCTGTGCATTAGGGGAAAACTGGCAGTTGTGCGTAAGGAATGTGCACCAGAACGATGTACAGTTCAGGGGGCAAGAAGTGTGTGCATTATAGGAGCACAGGGTGACGAATAACTGCGTTATTTCGAGAGTGTGATATCTAAGTCTATAATTGTTTTTATAATATTAAATAATAAGGCAAAACTCTGTAGACTAAGGGGCAGATTTACAAGCCTCTGCGCCACCAGTACGTCACTTTTTGTGACGTAATGGTGGCGCAGGGGCTGCTCCATATTTACAAGGAGAGGAAAAGCCACCCTGCGTGACTTTTCCTCTCCTTGTAAATACGGCCCATTCACACGCAGCACTTTGCGGTGAAGGGGCGTTCCATGGGTGTTGCTGTGGGTGTTCCCACGCAACACCCATGGAACAAGACACATCTCCAGAATTACGAGAAATCGTAACTCTGGAGATGCGTCTGAAAGCTACGCCACCCTAGAGGTGGCGTAGCGAGAGCGCACCGAGGAGAAATGTTTTCATTTCTCCTCGTTTTTCTCTTTCAATGCGTGCTGCATTCTGCAGCACACATTGAAAGAGGAAAATGGTTGTAGTTATTGTTTTTATGCAGGAAGGTGCCCCTTCCTGCACAAAAACAATCTCCCCACGACGCAGGCATCCTTGCACCATGGTGCAAGGGTGCCTGCGCCGGCGCATGGCTGCAGTTTGTGCGCCAGCGCAGGGGGAAGCACAAGGATGCGACATATTCTTGTAAATATGTCGCATCCCTGTGCTTTCCAAACTAACGCAGCATGGCGCAGCAAAATGACTTGCTGCGCCGTGCTGCGTTAGTTAATTGTAAATCTGCCCCATAGTAGTCAGAACTGGTTGAAGGTGTCACACATGGGCAGACGGATTCCTTTTTTATGATGTAAAAATCACGGTGGGGGGGCGGGAGAGGGGCGTGGCCAGCAGCACATGGAGTAAGTTGAATTTACCAGAGCTTCTTGTGGGCCGCCTGTATAAGCTGCCATGTATGCTCCAGTCTAATATTTGCACAGAACATAATTAACCACCCGAAAATGTGACATAATGTATGCAGCAGCCGCGTCGAATGCCAGAAGTGCACACCACAGATGCAGGCTCCTTTCATATGGCAAGGGATTGTTCGATGGTAACTGCACTGGGTTAAGGTCACACATTGCATCCAAAGTTCAGAGAGAGAGGAACTATGGGACAGAACAAGTTGTTTCCTGGGATTGTTCCTTCACCCCAAGGGGAAGAAATCTGGCACTAGATTTTAAACTTAACACTGTTGGCAGCAAAAAGGGCAATTTCTATGGCATTGAAGTCACCGGTGCCCCCTGCCTGGGCCAGTGGCAGAGCTCTGTAATTATATTGGGCAACTACGAAAGCGTAAAACTTGACAAGGCAGAGAAGAGAGAACTAGTAAGAGGTCTGTGGCTAACTCTTAGGAAGGGCCATTGGAATAAAACAGCAGGGGAAGACCAAATTATGTGGCAGGGTTCACTAAATGATGCTGCAAGAAAAAAGGTAAATTATGCGGCATAAAGCAGCACATTTTGTGATACTATTACTTCATTATTTTGTCTTTTTTTACTAATACCAACACTGTCTGGCCAAAGATTTCACCTCATTAGTACCCGTTTAACAACGAAGCACCGTTTGAGCTAGAAATAACACTGTTTCCTTAAAATCTGCTGATTATGCAGTAGATGATAAATGATGTGCCAAACGCGGCATGTCCATAGTTATGCGGAACACTCTGCAGGCGCCGAATCGCATAATTCCAGTGGCCCTGCTCACGGGATGATATATTATAAAGGCTGAGAGCAGAGAACAGAAGTCATGAAAAAAAAATGATATATCACGCTCACTCAGCATGATGTCGAGAATGGCTGACTGGGAGGATGAAAGGGGCAGGAAAATAAAACATGTTTGATGCGGCTGAAAGTCTTATTGAGATCATAAAGAAATCTGTCTTACCCTTCAGAGCTATAGGAAGTGAATTATATAGCCCTACTCACACAATAGCACAGTCAGGCTTAGCGTCAGTGGTGCCCCCCCTTAAAAATGGAAATGAAACCTATGAAGGTAATCGTGATATTAAAAAAAATCTCAGTTTAATAAAAGTTTGTATGTTTACGTTGTTTCGCTGGTTACAGGCACAAGAACTACAGTTGAAATACATATTGAAAGCATAATGAGAATGACTAAAGCACCGCCTGTAAAAGTTTAAGATATACATTATATACATTGCACAAGACTTTTAAGTACATGTAACCTGCATGATAAAATCAACAAACTATCTTTAAAAAAATTATGTAGAAATCGTAACGTTTTTGTTTTGCTTTTTTAATGGTGTTTTGTGATACAATGTGTGTTTTAAGTAACAATGTCCTGTACTTTCATTTATTGTGCTCCTCCAATGAACAATCATTAGCAGAATTAATTCGATAAGGTTAGATGTAAGCGTGCAGTTACCACATAGTAATTATATGTGGTTAATCTTTTCCCCTAGAAATCCCTAGCTGAAAAGACTTAATTTGCCACGTTAATTAGTATAAAATGCACTCAGCACGTGGCTAAGCTATCCACATTTTTCTCGTTCTGCATTTACTTTAGTTTGTAATACAGGTCTCATGCATTAAACCTTTGTGACGGGAGAAACCTCTACATTTGCCTAGCAGTTTATCTGTCGAAGCATTGCTCTGCATGTAGATAGCACATCATACCACGTGCCTGTTGTAGAAATGTTACAAGCAGGACATGACTTTCTTCCTGCTAATGCCAAACCAAGACAACAGCAGATGTTTCGTGAAGAAGGTAGCAAAAGTTTATTCCTAAAGCACGACACTGTCAGCTCATTCAATCATAATGCTAGCAATTCCACGCGACAGTCCAAGAGTCCCTGTTGTATTACTATCAGCAAAACTATTTGGTATATGAATACAACTTTGGGGCTAATTACGATGTTGGACGGACAACACCGTTGCGGATTGGGAACCGCCCGACCTTAGATCAGCGGTTCCGACCGTAGTATTTTGGAAACATCCATTTTTCAATGGAAGCTTGTGCGGCGGGCGGAAAAGGCCCGCAGCACAAGCTTCCATTGGAAAATAGATGTTTTCAAACATCCCTGCACCTTGTGGCAGACACCTCATGGTGCCTGCCAAACGGTGCAGGGATGTTTAGGGGGCAGCATAGGTGCCCCCCAGGCCCCAGAGCAGAGGGCCAGGAGGGAAGGGAGCCCTGCTAGGGGCCCCCAATGTCAGGGTCGACAGTCTTTCCATGTCGGAAAGGCCGACATGGAATGGCTGTTGGAAACCGATATCATGATCCTGACTGTGGAGTCACCGTCATTAAGGGATTATGGAGAGGCTTCCGATACACCAATGGGCTCCTTGAGCCCGTCGGAAAGCGTCTGCCTGCTACCTCCGACCGCACGCATTGTAATGCGTCGGTCGGACCGCAGCAGCAGATGGCGGTCGGACCGATATCGTAATCGGCCTCTTTGTGTTACTCATAAAGCATTGTTTAACCAAACAGTGGGAAAGTCAATCGTTCTGACTTGTTTTAGATGCATGTGTTCTTTGTTGTAATGGACAAATGTTCAATGATATGCTTCGGGCCCAGGAGGAAGCACGCATACAGGGAATCATATGCACACAGAAGTAAACATGAAAAATATTTCATAGGTGGTTGGATATGTGCTTGGATGATAGTGGGTGGTGAATACGTGGGGATAGTCCTATGTATGCATACGTGTAGATAGATGTGGGTGGAGTGGTGGATGATTGTGAAAGGAAAGAATGATAAATAGATGTGGTAGTAAGATGGCTCTTTATGTATGAAAAGTGTGCATCAGCATATCATCACTTTTGCTTCATGCCATATGGCATTTGCAGGAAAATGCCACTTTTTACATGATAACCCCCATTTCTGTACTGATACTGTTGGGTTTTTGACAGTGCACTGGGATTCCGCTAAATAGGCCCTGTTAGACCTGACACCATCGGGTGGTAGTTCCCAAAACACTTTGCCTTCACCCCTCCGGTTTTGCTGAATTTGTGTGTTGGCTTTAGGACTCTGTGCACTTTACCACTGTTAACCATTGCTCAAATGCTTGTCTTTTCCCACTAAAACAGGGCACAATTGACCTACACCTAATTAGCACATTTAATGTACTTGTAAGTCTGTAGTAAATGGTACTCCATGTAACCAGGGATTGTAAATTAAATGCTACTAGTGGTGTACCACCCACTAAAGTAGCACTTCAAAACTTACATGTCTCAGGCCTGCCACTGCAGCCTGTAGTGCAGTTTTAAACTGCAATTTCAATCTGTCAGAATAAACCTTTTGTCAGACCAAAACCGTCCCTTTTAATGCATGTGTCACCCCTAAGGTAGGCCCAAAAGGCTTATTGTGTTAAAGCTGCCAAGAAGCAGTTAGGGTGTAAGTAGGTTCTTTATTGAAGAGCATCCAATCCATGAGTCAGGCAGCAACCAAGGTTCAGTACCAACTGACCATGGAACACCCAATGTGGCATGCTGGGCTGGAATGCCCTTACATTCTAAATTCCCTCCTTTACAAATCCATGCTTAAATAACCCCCCCTTCAACAGCAAAACAAAACCAGCAAAACAACAGAAAACCAAACACAGGATGTATAACACCACTCTATTAAAATTACAAATTCTTTCAGCTTCCTCTTTGATTGCATTCTGGAAAAGTTTGACAATTTTTAAGGACCTGTAAACTTGGAACCACTCCTAAGTAATACAGGTTTTTTAAAATTAAAACTAAATCTCCCACTGACAGATCAATTCTTTTCACACCTTTCCTAACATCAAAATTCTGCTTCAGCTTTTCAGCACATCGCAACTCTTTCTCACAACACACTTCCACCTTTCCCCCAATGTAGCCATCCAGGAGACAACTTAGTATTCCCCTTCCTTCCTCTGAACAATTCAAAAGGAACTACTCCTGTAGTGGCATGTGGAGAAAAAACGTATGCACAAAGGTACTTTTTGAGTTCTTCCTTCAAATTTCTTGTTGCACTCTGTTAGAAATGGGGGTCTCTAGTTGGCAGAGGTAGGTACCTTTGTCCAAATAGGGACCCTTGCTTCTAGTCAGGGTAAGTGGGATACACTCCTAAAATAACCCCTGCTCACCCCCTTGGTATCTTGGCACGAGCAGACAGGCTTATCTCAGAGGCAGTGTGTAAAGCATTAGTGAACACATACAGTAATACAGTGCAAACACTACAACTGGACACCACACCAGTTTAGAAAAATAAGTAATCTTTACCTAAACCAAAACAAGACCAAACAACAAAAATCCACAATACAGTTATCAAGATATCCTAAAAAATAGGTTATTCACACAATTAAAGTTTGTAGCAACAAATAACTCCACCTGGAGTTATTATGACGTCGTGACAGATGAAAATCCCAAAGAACGGCGCCGACCCCGAAGTGCGCGGCGTCGGGCGCGGAGTCAAGCAGACCCCCAAAGAACAGTACCTTGGCATTGATGAAAGCAAAGACGGTGCACTGCGTTGGGGAGGTGATGCTTCGTTGGCGCCGGGCGGCGTCAGTTGCTTATGACCCCAGGGGAGGTGAAGCCTCGGTTCCTTACTGCGGTGCAGGGGAGGTGAGACGTCAGTTCCTTACTGTGTCGGGGAGGTGACATCACGGTGCCGGCAAGGCGGCGGTTCCTTATGACAGTGCAGTGTCGATGGATTCAGGAGTCACCCACGTCAAGTATCAGCTCCGCGTTGATGAAGCACCGGCGTCGGTGAAGTCGGGGCTGCGGTGCGAGTCGGGACGGTGTGTCGTGGACGTCACGAGTGGTGTCCTTGGCTCCGGTGCAGGTAGCAGCCACTGTGACGGCTTTGGAGTCGATGTGGCACGGCGTTGGCAGGCGTCAGGCCTACGGTGCAAGTCGGGGCGGTGCGCCGTGTTCTTCGCAAGCGGTGCCCACGGCCTCGGTGCAGGTTACGGCATCGCTCGCCCGCGTCGGTGTTGCAATTTCCTACTGTGGCAGCTGAAACAGCAGTTTCAGATGCAGAGAGACAAAAGAAATTGAGGGGCTTATTTATGAGCCCTTGCGTCACTTTTGCGCCGCCGGTGCGTCACTTTTTGTGACGCACTAGCGGCGTAAAAAATGCACCATGTTGGGTCATATTTACAAAGTGACGCATCTAGGTAGATGCATCACTTTGTAAACCCTTGTGCCACATTATACCTGCGCCAGGTATAATGTATGCAGGGTGGGCGTTCTGATGCAAGTAAGCCTCGTAGAAGTGACGCAGTGAAATTTATGAGATTTCACTGCGCCACTTCTAGGACGCAAATGCGTCAATATCTTACGCCTGCGTCACAGCAGGCGTAAGACTGATGCAGGCACATTTGAAATGGGACTTGCCCATGTGAAATGACCCATTGCTGAAGTTGCGTCACTTTTGTGACACACTTCAGCAATGCGTCATTTTTGCGCCTACAGATACGTCAGAAATACTGACGTATCTGTAACTCCTTGCGACATGATGCGTCATACTGTAAATATGATGCATCCAGCATGTCGCAAGGAGGGCGCAATGAAAACTGATGCATCGCTGTTTTCACGCAGCGATGCGTCACTTTTCATAAATGAGGCCCAAAGTCTTTGTGTCCCTGAGACTTCAGAACAGGAGGCAAGCTCAATTTCAAGCCCTTAGAGATCTTTTCCTCAAGCAGGTGACAAAGCAAACAGCAAAGTCCTTTTCTCCTTTCCTTGGCTGCAAGTAGCCACTGCAGGCCAATCCCAGACAGCAAACAGCACAGGGGGAGTATTCCTCCTCAGCTTCTCCGCCTCTTGATTCCCAGAAGTGATCTAAAAGTCTGGGGTCTGGGCTCTCTTTTTATTCACAAAAATCCTTTGTTCTCTGAAGGCAGAGAGTGTCTGTACCCAGCCAAAACCAGTTCTGTCTTCCCTGGTGCAGCTTCCTGGCAGGAGGTGGAGACAGCATTGTTAAAGGCAGACCAGGCCCATGCAGGTGAAAGGAAATCTCCTCCCCCTACTCTAAATGCAGCCCAGTTCTATTCAGCCCAGTCCTGACTCATCAGACTTCTGGAGCCACTGCCCCTCTACAGCCCCTGTTATCTAAAAGCCTGACATGCAATACACAAACCTAGCAGAGGCACACTGGATGGTTAGGCAAAAAAATACCTACTTTCTAAAAGTGGTATTTTCAAACACAGAATGTAAAAATCACCCTCACTAAAAGATGCATCTTAACATTCTGAGTTCAGGCATACTAAACTTAGTTTTCCTACCTTGTTCCCAGGGCCAGTTATGTTTATAAGATTTTATAAACAAACTCCCTATTCTGTCCTATGGGAACAGGTAGCCGTGCAATAGTGAAAAACGGAATTGGCAGTAATTCACTATCAGGACATGCCACCAGGGCATGTCCTACCTTTCCCACACACTGCACCCTGCCCACAGGGGTACCTCAGGCCTACCTTCGGGGTGACTGACATGTAAGAAAAGAGAAGGTTAGGGCCTGGCAAGTGGGTGCACTTGCCAAGTCGACATGGCAGTACCAGACTGCACACAGGCTCTGCAATTGCAGGCCAGAGACAGCTTTTACAGACTGCTTCTGTGGGTGGCACAATCAGTGCTGCAGCCCACTAGCAGCATTTGATTTACAGGCCCTGGGCCACACATAGTGCACTGTACTAGGGTCTGACTAGTAAATCAAATATGCCAATCATGGAATCACTAATCCATAACAACAATTTACACAGGTAGCACGTGCACTTTGACACTGGACAGCGGTGGCAAAGTGCCTAAAGCATCTAGACCCGCACAACGGAGTCCAACACACAGCAAAAACACAGGAGGCAAAGGCAAAAAATGCAGGGGAGACCCACGCCAATGGTGCAAGGTCTAACACACTCACTTCCAACTGCACACATTATTTTACTGCTCTGTTGAATTTTTCCACCGTACCGTTCCCTTCCGGATGATAAAATTGAACATTTTCTGTGTTTGATATGTTTTCTTTTAGGAATTCCTCCATTTCAGCTGATACAAATTGGGGACCGTTGTCAGTTAAAACAGCATTAGGCAAACTCTCACGACTAAAGATTTCACCTAACAAATGTGTAATTATTTTGGTCTCAACACCATGGACAATTATAATTTCTACCCACCAAGAAAACTGATCAATTAGCACCAGCAGATAATTGTAGGTTCCCCTCGAGTGCTGTAGACCAACAATATCAACTGCCACTACTTCCCATGCTTTAGATGGAAAATCCCTACAGCTCATCAGGGGATTCCTAACCTTATACATCTTGTCACTTTATGCAATCTGGGCATTCTCCAATCTTCCTCTCTATCATTAAATCCATTCCTGGCTATCAGTAATTTAAATGTACCCTCACCTTGGTCTTGCTCATCCCCTGATGTCCTTCATGGCCCAAACTCATGATCCACTCTCTCTCCACACCGCAGGCACTACAAGCTTCATCCCTTGCAAAATACCATCTGCTTTCACAGACAACATCCCTTACTTTCCAATAGCTTCCTAACTCAGTACTCTTCCTCAAATTAGGTTCCAACCATTGCGCATGGCATCAGAAACTTGCCGCAAAATCCAGTCAACAGCAGCAGCTCCAACCCATTCTTCCTGAGAAATACTTCCCTCTGTGACACTGCAAATTTTCACTTTTTCCTTGTCATCCTGACTCCCTTCCTCAATGACAGAGCTTAATTTAGAAAGACAGTTGGCAACCTTGTTCCTCAGACCAGGATCATAACAAACTTCAAAACTGAAATCCTGCAATCCAATTATCCACTTACAAATTCTCATTTATATCATATCCAGTCCTTTCCTGGTCAAGACTTCTACCAATGGCTTGTGGTCAGTAAAGACAGTAAACTGTTTACCCCACACAAAATTCTTAAACTTCCTGATCCACCAATACACACCCAAAGCCTCTCTTTCAATGGTCGAGTATTTCATTTCTGCCCCTTATAAGGACCTAGAAACATATTAAATCGGCCTCAACTCATCGCCTTCAGAATCCTTTTCCATAAGAACCGCACCAAGACCCTTAGTACTAGCGTCAGTCATAATGGGACACTCTTTGGAAACCGCTCAAATTGTCAGCGCTTCCAAGTTCCTTTTTGATATCAAGAAACTCCCTTTCACACTACTCATTCCAAATAGATTCTGCTCCTTTTTTAAGTAACTTCCTCATATTTAGTGTCTTAGCAGCTAAATTCGGAATTAATTTCACATGAAACTCTAAGACGCCTAAGAAAAATAACAATTCATAATTTTTCTCTGGACTATTCAAATGCAACACATTCGCAGCCAACTCGTTCTTCAGGTAAACTCCATCAGCATTGACGCCATGACCCAGACATTCTATTTCCGTATTCCCATACACACGTTTACTAAGCTTCAAAGTCAAACTACTCTCTTATAAAATGTGCAACACCTGTCTCACTCTCTCATCATAAACTTCCAAAGAATCACCATAAATCAAGGGAAACATCATTTACAATGCATGCGATACATCGCATGCCATTACAACGCAAGTCGTTACAATGACGCGTTGTTACATTGCATGCCTTTACAACGCAAGTCGTTACAACAACTTGCTGTAGGGGGCAGAAGGTGTTGGATTTGTTGGATTTTCAATCCAACACCTTCCCTACTGCTGCACACACTGGAGTTGGAATAGTAAATTATACTATTCCAAACTCCAGCGCCCCCCCTACAGCAAGTCGCTGTAACGAATTGCGTTGTAATGGCATGCAATGTAGCAATGCGTCGTCGTAACGACTTGCGTAGAAAATGCATGCGTTGTAATGAGTGCTATTCATAAATCAAAATATCATCTTGGAAGCATTTGATTACCTGAGCATTTTCAAAAAGACGATACGTCGCACACTGGAAAACAGCAGCTGCGGACACCAAACCAAAAGGCATGTGCACACAACGGTAGGTTCCAAATGGAGTAATGAAGGTAGTAAGTTTCTTGGAGTCTTGATGCAACCTTATCTGATGATACCCGGCTGTAAGATCTAGTGTGGTAAAATATTTGGCCCTGTGCAAAAAGAGACCATCTCCGTGATGTTGTGCAGCGGAAAATGATCACTTATGATACACTTATTGAGGGCTCTCAGGTCAACACACAGCTTGATGTCACCTGAATGTTTGCAAGCCACTATAATCGGTGCTTCCCACGCTGAACTTTCAACTGCCTTGATAATTCCCTCTTCACACAGTCTCTTTATCTGTATCTCAACAGACTCCCTCATAGAGCTAGAAACAGAACCTGCTCTACTCTAGCAGCCACAGGTGTACTGCCATGCTTAAGTTTGATTTGATGTACATAACCTTTCAGGCACCCCAACTTGCCACTGTACACCTCTGGAAACTCGTCTAAAAACTTGACAACACACTTCCTGGCTCCATCACTCTTAACATCAAGCTCTTGTACGCACACAATCGTAGGTCCTTTAGATACTTTTCCCTAAGCATTACAGGTATTGGAGAGTTGTGGTCCAATATGACATCTAAATCCCCCTAGTACGGCCAGCTCAACACACTGTACCCTTTCACAGTAACATACACCTTCCCATGGATCATGTTGGTTATGTATCTGATGTCTGTTTCGAAGTGTTGCAGGGATTTTGCTCAGGAACAGAACTATGCTTTGAGCCATAAAACATCAGCAGGTAGGGACAGAGTCGCAATACCACCTCAGTATCTATGAGCCCAAGTTCGACTAGCTATAGTGCCTCACTTGCTCTCCTAACCTTTCCAGAGAAACTAGTGAATTAGCACCCCAGTACACAACACTCTCGACCCTCTCTGGGATTGTGGTAACAGGACACACAATTTCGCTCTCTCATTTGTACTTGTCCACAATAAGATAAACAGGAGACACAAAGGAAGTTTATAATATTTATTTAAACTATTGTGCTCTAAGATGCCGTATTTGCGCCACAATTAGACAACCAATGCTATCAAAAATATCATTAGCATGGTTAACAAACCATATACCATAAAAAGCCATGTGACGTTATAAGACAGATTAGCCTACCCCCCCTTCTCCTGAAGAAAAATGATTATATTTCAAAGATCTCTGGGATTAGTGGTGGACCCCGTACCTTAGCATACATATGCTGATGTTCTACATCTCAGCTGATGCAGTAGTCTTGCCTCAGGACCTTTCGCTCAGTGTGTGTTTTATCTGAGCCCCTGTCCTCAGTTATGTGACAGGTTATGTGTGCTCACAAACAGTAGCTGCATTCTCTTGTTATGTCTAAATGGTAGTGTCTGACCAGAGAAAATAACAAGGGACATTGTTGTTTGACCTTGTCTAGTGTGTCCAGACCAAATCCCATGAAAGGAATAAAACAGGAAAACATGTGCAGGTTCCGTGTGAAAATTTAATGTGGCACAAAGGCAAGCGTGTTATGTAGTAAAGTGTGCAAAATAAAAGTGGCCTACAATGTACACAGTTAGGCCAACATAGGGAAAATTACCATGGGCCATGCCAGAAACATACAACAGAACTACCCCCTGAGCTCAATGGTCTGAC
Source organism: Calotriton arnoldi (assembly GCA_963921515.1). NCBI lineage: Eukaryota > Metazoa > Chordata > Amphibia > Caudata > Salamandridae > Calotriton > Calotriton arnoldi. The sequence continues at coordinate 220,981 of CAWUFW010017070.1, forward strand.
CCCCATACGCCCCGGGAACTACATCTGGATCATTCGGTTTAATCTTGTGACTAAACTCTCTGTCATATAACTTATCAGAAATGAGTGTAAGTCATGCTCCTGAATCAAATAAGGCTTCCACATCTGAACCCCCAAATAAAATACGATCCTTAGGATATTTCTTTTTCCTTTCCTTTGTATATACAGAGTCATCAATCTGTTTCACAGATCCTTGAGATGTACCGCTGGAAGAATGACAACATTTTGCAAAGTGTCCCTTCCTATTGCAATCTTTGCACACCTCATTCCACGCAGACCATTTCTTAAATGAGGCAACTTGCCCTGGGTTACCCCAACGGTAACATACACCTTTAAACTTGGTTTGTTGAGACTACGCAGATTTGTTTTTACTCTCCTCATTAACCATAACTTCCTCCTCCTGCACTTCAGTCTTGCTCATAGCACTTTTTCTTGCTTTTATCCACTCTTCTATACACGCTCCAATGGGGTTTCTCCACACAGGTTTGTATCCTGTTCATGATACCAGTGTGATAAGGCAGCCAAGAAGCAGTTAGGGTGTAAGTAGATTCTTTTTGAGGAGCATCCCATCCTTAAATCAGGCAGCAACCAAGGTCCAGTAGCAAATGACCATGGAACATCTAATATGTCATGCTGGGCTGGAATGCTCTTACATTCTAAATTCCCTCCTTTGCAAATGCATTCTTAAATACTTATAGGGCAGGATGCATAGTATTTAAAAAGTAGGACATGTGGGCTTGAGATTTACATATCATTGAAGTGAAAAACTCCTAGAGTTGTTTTTCACTATTGCAAGGCCTATCTCCCCATAGGATAATATTGTATTTCCTTATTACACTTATTAAGTGATAACTTGGGAGTAGATAGGAAAATAACGTTTGCACTCAAATAAAAAGGAATTTAAAATCCTCTTTAATGGTAAAGTTGGATTTTAAGTCACATTTCTGAATATGTCACTTTTAGAAAGTTGGCATTTTCTTGTCCTTACCATTTGGTGCCTTCTGCCTGTGCCAAATAACTGTGAATAGTTTGGCAGTTGGCCTTTGTGTATTCCTCCCTCACAGTGAGACAAAGGAGGACTGGGTGGTGCCAGAATGGTTGGGGCAGAATTGTTCCCTGCCCCTCTTACATTTTAAAGGGATGCATACAGCAAACAGACAAATGTACCCAACACCATCTTTTGTAACCCCAAACTACTTGGAGCCATGGCAGGGGATGGGAAGAAATTTCCAGACCCAGATGTGTGGATAGTATATGGAGTCCCCTCTCCACTTCAAAGGCTGGCATCAGGTATACATTTTGGACCTCTTGAGCTACTCATCAGATCACTTCTGCATCGCTGGAAGACTCAGAAGGACTGCCCTGTTGCCCTGTTGCTGGAAGGACTGCCCTGCTGCTTGAGGAAGGAAGCCTGGACCCGCACCTTGAATCCAGGACCACCACAACAACTCTATGGGTTAGCTGGCTGGCCTCATGTGGGTGCTACAGGGACATATCAAGCTCCAGAGACCTGTCCTGCCTCTGCCCAGATGACCAGACCTGCAACTGGGCCTGCTTGAGCCTTGCTGGCTTCTGCTAGAGTGAGTCCCTTATTTCCAAGAGGTAACTCCCAAGGCCCTGGGCCCTTGGATTGCATAAGAGTGCAGTCCTCTGTAAAGAAGGGTGAAACCCTGAGGTTTTGGGCTCTTTGCGACCACAAACCGGCCCGTTTGAGCCGAGACTCTGCAGCCCACAATGACCACCAACGAGAAGCTCCGTTGAACTAAGGTGACAGCCACCAACGAATGGCAACGCAAGATCTACACTTCGCGCTACAGCATCGACAGCTGCGGTGAATGCCAACTCAAAGCTCCAGCAATGACCATCCACGATGCCCAACAGGATCTTTGGCTACAACGGCGACCATCCGCAATGCTCTCCCTATTGATCACAGCTTCCTCCACAACAAACTGGACTCTTCGTGCCGGATTTGGCGAAGGTAACTTTTTCAGCGGGACTAACCTGATCCCTGTATCTGGCCTGAGCTCCATCTCAATCAACCTGAACTTGTGACTTTCCCCTGGTAGAGCGCGGCCAGATGACAGTAGGTGGTGCTTTGTGCTTTTAAGCATTATACTTACCTAAAACTCTTACATTCTATATCTCCAGTTCTATTGATTGGATTTTTGTCGGTTTGGTATCATTTTATTTATTAAAATGTACTCTATTTTTCTAAACAGCTTGAGATTTACTTGTCCTGTGTTTTCACTTTATTACTGTTTGTGTGATCCATAGATATGTTACTTATTGCCTCTAAGTAAAGCCCGACTGCCTTTGTGCCAAGCTACCAGAAGGTTAAGCACAGGCTAATTTAGCTACTTTTGTTGTTCTCCCTGTACAGTAACAGTGCAAACATGACTGAAGGCCTACCACTGAAGCTTCTCTGCAGTTTTAAAATTGCAAATTCTACCCATTGAAGTAATCCCTTTTGATACGCCTAAACATTCCATATAAATATTAATAAGTCACCCCGAAGTAGGCCTTACTGCCCAAAAGGAAGGGTGCATGGTATTTAAAAGTAGGGCACGTAAAAGCTTAATGTTAAATATGTCCTTACAGTGAAAAGGCTGTATAAGTTATTTTCCCTGTAGCAGGGTTAGGGGTTCCATAGGAATGCATTGGTACAACATATTACATTTAAAAATGTTATCTCTGGCTAGGAAACAACTACAATTTCTATTCTTGGAATTTTTTTAATATTTATTACAAGCCCAATTCACTTGCCCAATTCACTTATTAAGTAGGATTTGTAATACATATTTTGGAAAAGGTACATTTAGAAAGTTAAATTTTCCCTGCCTAAAAGCCTGTAGTAGCCCATTGTCATGAGCTCACACTGTCACATGGCAGCTGAATAGCCCCTTCATGAGGTGTGAAAACTGATCCCAGAGCAGAACAAAGACAGTGGGTGTGGGGAGGTGCTAGGTTCTGCTGACAGGATGACTATCTTGCCTGTGCCAGGAACTTGATAAACTTCAAAGAAGCTTACCCTGCCACAGGGAAATGTAACGGACACCTAGGCCTACCCCCTCTTTTGTCCCTCTACTCAGGCAGGCACCAATCTCAGTGGGAGGGGAGCTGCCCCAGAACTGGTTTGAAGTGACCACAGAGGAATGTGATTGCTCATTTTCTTAGCCACACGTCTGGAGTGGACACACAGGCTCTGCACAAGGAGAGAAGGATTTCACCATCTTGGATTTAGGCACAGAGTGGCACTGTATTTACATTAGGGCACACAGGAAGCACTGCAAAAATTGGTAGGGTTACCTTATGGAGCCCATCTCAGTCACAGCCTGTTGCCTTCACCCACTGAGGATTTTTGACTTCCATTTTGGAGACTAATACAGAAGGTAAAACTTTCAACCTGGACGACCTGGTTTCTGTATCTCAACTATGCTCCATCACGATAAGCCTCATATTGTGCCTACATTGGTACCAGTCAAGCGCAACCAGATGATCGTGGTTGGAATTTAATGCTTTTTGGTGGTATTTTTATTTAAAACTTTAATATTTCATGTGTCTGGTTCCCTTTATTTGATTTTTGTCAATTTTGTGTCATTTTGTTAATTAAATTATTCTTTGTGTTTATAAATTAGAGTGTGATTTTTATTGTGTTAGGTTTTCGACTTTTTAACTGTTTCGACACTTCTAAATGCTTTACACATTTTCTTAAGTTAATGCTGTCTGCTCTGTGCCGTAGCTACCAGGGATTGAGCTGAGGTTTAAATTACTGAAACAGCTACTGGACCTAACAAGAATAGTGCCATTATTACTTGTGGTGGACTACCATTCACCCCAATAAATAATCCACTTCCTAACAGAAGTGCAAAATGACAATGCAATATCAACATGCGTGGGGAAACACAGATCGTATGCATATGCAAACTGCCATTAGTGGTGGAAACACTTTTTAGAATACAAATCACATTGAGAGGAGAAATCACCATTAGTGAAACATCAGCAGAGTGTGGAAATATTTTTAGGAACACTAATAATAAGAAGGTGCAAAATCATAACTGTTGCAACAGCATGATACGTGTGGAAACTCTTTTAGGAACAGAATTAACATTTAGGAACAAAAACAATGTTAGGTTCAAATTCACACTTAGTGCAACACCAGCATGAGTGTCGGAATTCTTGCAAGAGCAAGAATCATATATACTATCCAGCACAGACAGGCGAAAAAATGACTTTCAAGTGTAATATCATCCATAGTGCAATATCAGCAAGAGTCTAGAAAACATTTAGGGTCACAAATCTCATTAATGGGCAATATCACAATTAGGTAGAAAATCAACCTTGGTGCAATATCAACAGAAGTGTGAAAAACTTGTAGGATCACAAATTCCAGTCAAGTGCTAAAAATATGTAACTGCAGAATCACATTTAAGATGCAAAATCACCCTTGGGGAAACAGCAACAGGAGTGTCAAAACAATTAGGTACAAAAACACATTTAGGAGTAAAGATCTCATATATGTACACAATCTGGGGAGGATGGAGATGGGGTAATGACCTTTGGTGCAATGACAACAGTACTGTGATATCACATGTACATTCAGAAGTAGTGTTGACTACATAAAAAAGAAAATACAATATTTTCATCATATCAGATTTCTTTTTTCTTGTACACTTATATGTGATGCTAGCGATGAACTTTACTACTGCAAAATGTACTGCCCAATGCTCCGGAGGGTTGATACAAAATTTGAAATCCACTTCAAGCATCGGCTGAAGGGTGAGATCTAAAGCGTGCTTAGCCCAAGAATGGAATCTACTTATGACCTGATTCTGAGTTTGTGGGATTGAAGGAGCTATTTAACGCGCTCAATACCCTGGAGTGTGTAGTTTATTGAGTGCAAAATATAGAACCTGTTCTCAGGTTTTGGGGAATAACATGCTGATTTTAGTGCTTGCGGCTCCAAAATACACTTGTCTCGGTCAATCCCATATTGTTTTCCCTTGCTAAATTTCACCAGATTTGACTTGCCAAAATTTAACGAAAGGGTGAGGTCTTTAAGACACCCACTGACTACTGGGTGCAGTAAATACCACCCAACTCAGAATTCAGACCCCTGAGCAAACAGAATTTGGATCTGGGGTTGAAAAAATCTGAATCAGGGCCTCAGCATTGGGGGGCGGGGGGCCACAATGCCATTGAAATCCCCTGTAACTTGATTATCTTTTTCCACAGCTAGAAACACTAGAGTATTAAGGGGTATTGCCGGGCGAGCATTGTCTAACAGTCACACAGGAAGTAACCTTGCTAAATCATTACCACTGTGGAAAATGCTGGAAAGTGAGAGGTATGCATGGCTACTTGTAGGCGTTTCAGTGCCATACTGATAATAGCAAACACAACAAGATGATGGACGGAGTGCTGAAACCTTTCAACCACTCACCCCCTGTCAAGAGATCTGCATCGTGCTTTTGCTCACTATGCCACCACAGTTTGGACCCAGCCATGTGCAAATCAGTCTTGACCCTGCTCCTCATGGGAACAGTCCAGCTCGAACTGCCAGCACAGGTCCTCCCTGGACCGGGAAACAAGCAATCTAGGACGGGTTTCAGGGTATCACCCCTCATCAGCCAGGCTAGCTTGAATTCAGTGGCAGAGCAAGCAATAATAGCTGCAGGCTGTGGTGATGCAGATGCAGACTTGTGAGAGGCGATGTGTAGACTATTTCTGGAGGAAAGTTCACTTTTCATTAACTTAGAAAAGTTAAAGAGTAGTGGTGGCATCGTGGTTGACATGTAAAGTATTTTATTAGTCGCTAAGACTACCTCAAATTGTGTCAGATGAAGGTAGCAGAAACCTCGCCTGTTGGAGGCAGACATACATCATGCATGCAGTTACAGCACCTTGATGTGGCTGTAACAGTTGCAGCCGTAGGTAAGTAATACAAGCATTTGCAATGCAATCGGTCTCGCCTTTGGGACCTTATATGTATTTAGCTATGCAGCACATTAGCCTGGGTGCTGAAACATCTACTGTTCTTTAACATGGAGGGAAAGTAAGCACCAAACTTTTAGACAACCCAGGTATGGGAACACATGAAGAGAAATATTGCCTTTCAGCGGGAAATGGTATAGTCCAAAGCTCTGTTTTTAATATAAAAGCAGGGCCTTCGGTGGTCATATCACTGAAAATACAAGATTTGAAAAAAATATTATTGTCTACGGGTGCTCGTGGAAGACAATTTCTATGGACTGGAATCTAGAGAATGCTAAAGTGATTCTGGTATTTTACTGACCTCTGCTGGTCGTTTTCTATCAAAAAAGTTAAATAGAGGCAGTTGCCAGAAAAATAAAAAAATGAAAGTCCCTCAGCAGAAAGCAATTCCGGTATTTTACTGACCTCTGCTGGTCGTTTTCTATCAAGACAGTTAAATAGAGGCAGTTGAACAGAAAAAAAGTCCTTAAGCGGAAGCAGACAAGTCCTAGGGCAGATCTCCAGAGCCCACAAAGTACATACACAAATAAGTATATACTAAAGTATATACTATATGCAAGAGGTCTCAAATGCTCGACCTAATAAAGAGGAAATAACTTGTGACGAAATGAAAACAGGGTTAGCTGAGGTGCTGTCTTTTTTGTCTGGCTTTGTTTCCATTCCATTCATTGTCTGAACACCCAAGAGGATATTTGTGTTGACTGCAGAGGGTGCGGCCTGATTTTTTCATCTTTTGCTTAATAGCGTTTTTGTTATGAAGGCTTGCTCGTGCAGTGTCTGGCAGCCTTAGACATGCTACGTCTTGCTTTTTTGCAGTTACATTAAAAAGAAGCTCAGTATTTCGTGAACAAAAAAAAATCCTCTTTCAAATAGAGAAATCCAATGCCGATTAAACATTTTGACCAAGCATTTTCTGACAATGAGTGATCTCAATTAAGTTCAACATTTAAAATGATAGTGTTATAATTTTGCACGGTTGTTTGTGTAATAATTGTGGTAACTCTACAACATTAAACAGGAATTTTTTTAACAGGACGGAAGAGAGTAGCTGTGCATGCAGCGCCACCTGCTGGACTGCCGTTGATATTAATTGTGTCTGTAACAAAGTAAGCTGCTCATTTGTTTGATTATATGTTGTTGCATTGTAGGTTAGAAATTATTTGCGAGCAGACCATGTTTTGGTACTGTTCCCATCCTAACCATAAATATATTGTTCAGCCGCAAAATATACACGCCAGTTGTAACCATCTCCTATCCTCATTACAAAAAAGAACACGATGCTCCTTAAAATGACACATTTTGTTTCATTTAGCTTGAGAAATTTGATTGAATTTCATTAGAACTAAGATGAAGGCTAGTGAATATAACAGTTTGAGAGAACTCTCATTATGAGCTGCCTGTCATTTCAAATAATGTAACTTTAAAAAAAACTATGGGGCATATTACCAAGGGCAGTATCGCCACTTTAGCGGCACTTTTTGCCGATAAAGCAGCGATATTTTTATCGCCCTATTAGCAAGCTGTCGCTAACAGCTGTTAGCGACAGCTTAATGGCGATAGCGGCCGTCTTGTTGCCGCTTTGCATGTCAGCGATATTTATCGCTAATGACATGCAAAGTAGGCGTTCCCAACCAAAAGTCAACAGAAACAGCCGCTAACAACTACCCCCTATTAGCAATGCCCGCGAAGCGATAAAAAAAGTCGCGCTAACCGCGATTATCGCTGAAATTTAACACCTGATAAAAACTTGACTTAACCATCTTGTCAATGGGAGGTGGATTGTAAGGTTAAGTCCTCACCTGCCTATTAGCAAGCTTTCCATTAGCGCAGTGAATTTATCGCTGCATTTCTCGCGCTATTGCTGGGTTTCGCCGCTATCGCTGGATTTTTTATCGCCTTGGAGATAAGCGTTGATAATAACGCGTTATCTCAGCGATGAAATCCAGCGATAGCCGGCGATAAAAAAAACAGCGCTAAGCGCGCTTTGCGATAATTATCGCAAATCCTTGGTAATATGCCCCTATGTCTTACTACCCCCTTACACTAGCTTAGTCAGGGGATTTCGGGGACGGGGGGTGGGGGGAATTTCAAATTTCCCAACTAAAATAATTACACGAGGCAAGCCATGACAATGTTTGGATGTATATCATGCAACATTGGATATATATCATGCAACAATCAATGCAAAAATATTATAACATCTCTACAAAATTAAAAAAACGAATATTTCTTTAACATGTGGAAGCGTTTCACCTTAGTACACAAGAATATATCATACATTGACAGACATTTATTAAAAGTGATAGTTGTTTGAAACATTCAAGGCTTCACCCCAAAGACAATGCCATTAGTGCACTAAGAATGCAAAAAGAACAGATGATGGACGGAATGCTGAACCTATCAAACATTCACCCCCAGTCACAGAGCTGGGTTAAATCCATGTTTTTTGCACTCCATGCCATTCCAGTTTAGACCCAGCCATATGCAAATCAGTCTCCCCATGGGAACAGTTGATGGAGTGTGATTATTTTAGTGTGTTTTGCTCGATCAATTCCTGCTCATTGGGTGTTATACTAAAATATACTTAAGAAATATGACTAACAGTGTGTTTCATGAAACGTGAAAATTTAAAACTGCATCGTAAAAGCATGCACAAGGGTAGCAAACTGGTTTGAGATTAAGTCGTTTATGACTGAGATAGAAAAACTGCTAATGTGCTAAAACGATAATGTGAAGTGTAATAATGAAGTCTGTAGTTTCTTAGCAAACATGATTATGAAAATGCTCAAGCAAAATGATTCCTGCTTATGTTTTCTCCAATATGTAAATCTGAAAGAATGTGCTTGCTCGTTCATTAATGAAATCGTAATCAGGTTATGCTTATAAGTATAATGAAATGGTGTTCTTATATTATTTCTTATGCATCTCTATTTCTCTAATGTCTTCAAAGTTAGCACTTTTTCATAAAAAAATGGGGATTTAGTGGTTTTCCATGTAGGTCTCAAAATGTATTTTGTCCTTCATTATTTCCTCTGAATAAGACTAGAAAAAGCTGACCTGATTGCACTGTAACTACGAGTATTATCGCTGAAGTTTCTTTCCAAAAGTTTGAATAATGGACATCCTCTCTGTTAGTATAAATTGTGTCAACCTTGTTGCAAGCTTGGAAGAGAGCGTGTGGAACGGACATGCTAAGTTACAAGTGTATTTTCCTATTTCCGAAGGGAAGTGATATTGCACATTCTTAGAAAACAGTGAACACTGAACAAAGGTATCACATATGGGTTCTGGACGATTTGGTTAGAGAACTATCACTCCACAATCGCACCATGGATTTTGACCAATATAAATCATGCAAACTGCGCAAAAGTTACTTTGTGGGCAGAAAGTGTGAATGTTTCGAGGTATAATTGTCCAGTGGGAAAAGAACGTGCGTGGCTATTTCCTTGCAAATCCTGGGCCTGACATGCTGTCAGTCTGAACTCTGATTTCCTTGAACTAAACTCTCCTGATTTCCTCTGCACTTTACCGGCTGGTGAAGTCAAGCAGACCAAACCCTTTCGGGTGAAGGGTTAATGACTCAAGCTTTTTGCATGCTGTGCTCTAGTGTCCTACTGGGTCCATTTCGTGTCATGGTCCTGATAAATCTACAACCAAATATTTGGTTTGTATGATTCTCAATTGCATACTGTAATTGCAATGCGTATGTCCTTTTTCCCTCTCTCTCTCTCACCCTCTCACCAGGTATTAAAGTTGTGATGTATTTGCTCTGAACTGTGATGTTGTGATTTTACCTGTATACAAATGAATAACCGTTATTAAATGATTCTAATGTATTTTTGTGTTTTGACCATTCATCTTGAAGTTTAGATAAAGTTTCTTGATAACTATTCCATGTGTTTGTCCTTACTTATTGATGATTTCATTGACATTGTGTGAATAATGTTGTTTGGTAGGCACGTCTTTATTATAGGTCCTCATGAAGAAGTGGCTTTCCATCTCTAATTATCTGAGTCCCTATTAGCTCATACAAAGATCTATCGGAGGACCAAATGGTTTGTGAATGATTGAAGAGTTTTTATGGGCCAAACTCTGTGTTATTGTGAGTTGTATTGCTGAGGAGTGAGGTTATGGTGTGGTGGGTAACCTATGTCTGAGCCCACAATTTTTACACCATTTCTGCTGCATAACAGTCCAGCCTGAACTGCTAGGCCAGGTCCTCCCTGGACCAGAAACAAGCATCCTGGGACAGGTTTAGGGGTTTCATCCCTTATCAGCCAGGCTAGCTTGAATCTGGTGGTGTGGCGAGCAAGGGACCCACATTTGGGCATACCTTTCCCACTTAGGGCGACAAATGCAAAAGGAACAGATGATGGACGGAATGGTGAATCAATCAAACATTCACCCCCAGTCACAGATCTGGGTTAAATCATCATTTTTTTGCACACCACGCCATTCCAGTTTAGACCCAGCCATACGCAAAGCAGTCTTGAACCTGCTCCCCATGGGAACAGTCCAGCCCGAACTGCCAGGCCAGGTCATCCCTGAACCAGAAACAAGCATATTGGGACCGTTTCAGGGTCTCACCCCTCATTGGCCAGACTAACTTGAATCTGATGGTGTAGTGAGCAAGGGACACACGTTTGGGCATACCCTTCCCACTTAGGATGATAGTGCTGTGGCAACAAATGATGGACAGAATGCTGAATGAATCAAACATTCAACCCCAGTCAAGAGATCTGGGTTAAATCCATTGTTCTTTTGCTCACTATGCCACCCTATTTTGGACCCAGCCATGTGCAAATCAGTCTTGACCCTGCTCCCCATGGGAACAGTCCAGCCCGAACTGCCAGGCCAGGTCCTCCCTGGACCGCAAACGAGCATCCTGGGACTGGTTTCACGGTAACTTCCCTCTTCAGCCAGGCTAGCTTGAATCCAGTGGCACAGCGAGCAAGGGATCCACGTTTGGACATACCCATCCCACTTAGGACGAAAGTGCTGTGGCAACAAATTATGGATGGAATGCACACTTAAGTCAAGCCCTTTTGCGCCAATCCCTCGCCCGAACTGGCCCAGAGGCCAGGGATGCTGCTTCTCGATTGGCGGATAGGCTTGTCTACTCGCCTCTGCACATCATGGCCTTTGTCCCCCTAAACCTGAAACTTCTGGCCATTCATTTAATTTAACCACAGTAAAAAGAAACTGTTCACACTGTCCCTTCCAGTTATCTGTTCCTCACAGCAAGCCTCCCGCCTCTTCCAATGGACCTTCAGGACATAGTAAAGATAAATATAGAATCTCGGATAGCCATATGAGCTCTGATAAAGAACCTAATTCTGTTTGCTTTAGATTGTTTAGCTTAAATTGTCGCTCGCTAGTCAATCACCAACAGGACATCTTTAATTTTTTTATTGATCATAGCCCCAATGCCATATACCTAACAGAAACCTGGCTGAATGATACCTCAGGCCCATACATCATTGCTGCTCTCCCGGCTGGCTATCAAATCTCAAAATGTAGATCGCTCAGATAGAAAGGGTGGTGGTATTGCTATCACTTTAAAAGATACATTTGTATGTAAGATTGAGAAGCTTAACATCCTAGATTGCGAGGCACTGCTTATCTCCATATTTCTGTCAAAGAAGTTTACAATGTCTGGAGCTCTACTTTACTATCCTCCTGGTACTGTTGGTAATTGGTGTAATAGTATTATTGAATATCTTGCTCCAGTTACTCTTAAATATTCTAATTTCACCATTCCCAGAGAACTCAATATCCATCTGGAGGACAAAACTTGCAGTACAGCTATGTCATTGATAGATGACATTCTGGCATTGGGCATCCCTGATCAATAATTCCCCACTCACAAAGCTGGACATATTCTGGATCTAGTATTCACAATTTTGAGAAATGCACAGTCAGATCAGCCTCTATTTCTGATATGGTCCAACCATTGCGCAGTTCCCTGCTCATTTTTAATAAACTCAAAGTTACAGTCGGGAGACATATCCTCTCTCTTTTAGTAGGAGCTGGGCAAAATTGGATGTCTCTTTGTGGAATGCTAATCTAGAGGCTAATCTCCCTTTGCTGTGCAACTCACTGGTCCTAGATACATCCACAATTGATAATTGGCTTAGGTCCTCATTGGACACTTTAATACTTATTACCACTAAAAAGCACCAGAGAACCCTTCCCCTGGCTCCATGGAGTAATGACTCTTTATATGAAAAGAAAAAGTCATGCAAACATCTAGAGAGGGTGTGGCATAGAACTTACAACTATAAAGATAAGGCAAACTATAAAAACACCTTAAAATCTTACAGAAAAACCTGTTGTGAGGCCAGAGCCGCGTTTTATGCGTGCAAAATTACCACAACCCAAATCTTCCCCAAGACTCTCTTTCAGGGAGTCAGAGCTCTTTCTGACCAGACCAACATTGGATCAGTTACCCCTCTTTCTCAAATAAAGTGTGAGGAAATTGCTGAATTCTTTATTTAAAAAGTGACAGATATTCAGGTAGATAGTGTGCTGCATGTGTTCCAGTCCTTGGATGTGCCATAATTTAGGGCCATCCTTGCGTCTATAAAATCAGGATCCCATTGGATCCCTGTCCCCTGAATGTACTTGGGAAGCTTTCCCACTCTGTTGTGGAGCAGATTACCCAACTATTAAACAAGTCATTGTTGGAGGGTGGGGTTCTAAAAATCTGGAAAACTGCTTTAGTCACACCTCGACTACAAAAACCTAACTTGGACCCTCTTATATAGTCTAAATATAGGCCTATATCTTTGCAGCCCTCACTAGCCAAGGTGTTAGAGAAACATGTAAATCTACAACTTACAAGACACATAGAACCCAATGACTTACTCCATCCTTCACAATCTGGGTTTCGAGCAGGTTATAGCACTGAATTGGCACTCCTTGGTGTCATGGAATTCTAGAGGCATCAATTGGATGAGGGTGGAGCTGCTGCACTGATTTTGCAAGATCTCAGTGCAGCATTTGACACTGTTAATCACACCACGCTCATACAAAGAATAGAGGGAATAGCAATGCAGGCTGTTGCATTATCCTGGCTTAAATCCTTCGTGCATGATCGCACTTTTCAGGTGCACACTGTCACTTACCAACATAGGTCAAAATCTCATCTTTTAGCCTCTGGTGTGCCTCAGGGATCCACCTTAAGTCCTTTGCTCATAACTTATTTGTCTGACCATTGGCAGATATTGTGGAAAATTGTGGATTCATACTCTTTTCATATGCAGACAATACCCAAATTGGTAAGTGGACATAATATCGATTTTTTTAATATCGAAGTGTAATTTTATCGAGTTTCATATATCGATAGAAATAAATATCGATGTTTAATATATCGATGTTCATTATATCGATTTAGGGGTCGATTCCGATCTCGGTCGGAAGGCCTCCGAATCGGATTCGGCTTTACCGGATCCGAGTCGGAGGCTTTGTTTCTGACCGAGTCGTACAGAGGTCCGGACGCCCAAGTACGATGCGAATGAACACGAAATCGCCGACCAACTCGTTTCCGGGTCCCAACCGCTCCGTACGACTCGGTCGCAGTCTAACCGTACCGCGCAATGGAGCCGATTCCCGACCAAGCCAGTACGATGCACGATTCGGACAGCCGGATCGAGTCGGAGTCTCCGGGACGAAAAAGCTCCGGGAAGCGGACTTCGGGGGTCCGTACCGGACCCCCCTTCACCTGTAGCCTTACGAGTCGGACACAGGGGGGACCCAAGGGTCCCCCCTATACATGCATGTACGGTGCGGATGGCACCAATGCGTACCCACTACAGTGGGCACCCTTTTGCGCAACGTACCCATTGAGTCAATGGGAGCCCATGTACGCGTCGTACGACCGGCTCCCATTGACTTCAATGGGAGTCCGACCGAACCGAGTCCGGCAGCATGCGGCCGCATCGTACTCGCTGGGTCGGACTGCAGGAGTCCGGCTCGGTCGGAAAACAATCCGGATCCGGATCGGTCGGGGTGCTTTCCGACCCAGATCGGAATCGGCCCCTTAGTGTGTTGTTAAAAATATCGTTGTGAGAAATATCGTTTGTTAAAATATCGTTATGCAAATAAGTTGTTTTACTTTTTTTTATTATTATGTTATATGTTTGTTAATGTTTTAATAATAGTTAATTTATGTTATAAAAAGTTTGAATTGTAATATTATTTTTAGGAGCGGGATGTTGGGTTTATAGGGGATAAGGGTGAGGAGTGTTTTAAAAATTTGGTGAAAAATGTGAAAAATTATTTCAATTATTATAAAATTAATTTTAAATTGTTTTTTAGGAGCGGGATGTTGGGTTTATAGGGGATAAGGGTGGGGATTGTTTAAAAAAAAAAGAAATTTTAAAAATTAAAACTTTTATAATAAAATTGTAAAAAAATTTAGGAGCGGGATGTTGGGTTTATATGGGATAAGGGTGGGGAGTGTTTTAAAAAATTTGTAAAATAAATTTTTAAATGTTAAAAAAATGTATAATAAAAGTTACATTTTTTATAGGGGATAAGGGTGGGGAGTGTTTTAAAAAATTTGTGGAATAAATTTAAAAAAATTACAATTTTTAAAATTAATTTTTAGTAAATTTTTAGGAGCGGGATGTTGGGTTTATAGGGGATAAGGGTGGGGAGTGTTTTAAAAAATTTGTGAAATACATTTAAAAAATGTAAAATTTTAAAAATGTATTAATAATTAATTTTTAGGAGCTGGATGTTGGATTTATAGGGGATAAGGGTGGGGAGTGTTTTAAAAAATGTGTGAAATAAATTTAAAAAATGTAAAATTAAAAAAATTAATTAATAATTAATTTTTAGGAGTGGGATGTTGGGCTTATAGGCAATAAGTGTGGGGAGTGTTTTGAAAATTTTGAAATTTAAAAAAAAAATTATATCATTAAAAAAAATGTATTTAGTAGTGGGATGTTGTGTTTATAGGTAATTAAGGTGGGAAGTATTTTGTTCTTTAGTTTAAAACAAAATTACAAATTTTAAGTTTTTTTATTTAAAAGTTACAATAAATATCAGATTGAGATGTAGTGTTTTTTTTTTTTTTGTCCTCATTCGCCTTCAACCACAGTAAACAGACTGTCTGTTCGTACCCCTACTCAACGACCTGAGATGACATAGGCTCTTTGATGGAATCTCTCGGTGCCTTCAGCCTGTAAGGGTACATTGTCAGACCAGAATGTTACTTCCCCTCAAAAAGGGGATAGGTTTCACTCCAGCTTGGTCCGTAAAAACCAGATGGACGCTTTCGATAGCCCGGGGAAGCCCAACATAGTCCATGGAGTATCCAAGAGGCATAATCATCGGACCCGCCCTTCATTCAAGTATAAGTAAAATAGCAAAGCATAGATAAAAAGATTGCTAATTCCTTCTTAAGTTATTTCCATTGGAGCAGCAAATCCCAATGAGAAATCTTTTTCTACTGCAAGCTCTGGACAAATCCATCTTAGACATTTCATATAGTGAGGTCAACCACTCTGAATGCTTAGGAGGGGCTGGGTCTACCCAATGTTTACATATTTGTCTCCTGGCCAGTAAAACCGAATAGAATAGAAGGGATCTGGCTGGACCTACGATGTGACTATTAAGGCCAAAGATTATCAAGGTCAGGTCTATTTGAATTGGTGCTCTCAAGATACTCTCCAACGTTGCCCGTATTTCTTCCCAAAATACGCTAATGGGGGGCAGTCTTTGAACATGTGCAAGTCTGAGGCTTCAACCAACCCACACTTCTTACAGTTAACTTGAGACCCTTTTAAAAATTTAGATAGTCTAAGGGGGTTAGATATGCTCTGTGCACAGTGAACAAATGGTTCCTCTTCAACCAGGCAGGTTTAACCAGGCTAAAAAGATTTTTAAATGAATCCTGCCATAGGAGATCACACTGTGCATTTGGCATCTGTTCACTCCATAACTCATTTGCAAGTGCAACTTCACCATTCACCACCTCTTCTATAGCCCAGTACCAATGTGAAACCTCCTTCTTCCCTACTGGCCTTTCGACTAACTGTTGCTCAAGACTGTTACCCCCGCCTATAGATTTCTTCTGTCTTAACTGGGATTGTACCCAGCTTTGTAGCTGGATGTACTTAAATCTTGAGAGGCCGCTGCCCACCCTCTTTTTTAGATCTTCCCATGAGATAAGTGTTTCCTCACTAACAAGATCCCCCCATACTTTTAGCCCGGCATCTTTAAGTGGTATCGCCAGCCTGTCCTGGAGGCATTCCGGCGAGCCCGGTGAATCCCAGAATGGCACTAGGTTTGAGAAATAATTGAGGCCCACCAGATTTTTTAACCTTGCCCATATTCTGGCGAATGCCTGAAGGACCTTAAGTTTGACCTTCTTGAAAAATGTTTGGTCCCCAAATTTGAACATGAAGCCCTCTTCCGGTAGACCCGCCCCTCTTAACATGGCCAAAAACATGTCTCCTTCCCCGGTATTGGCAGGCATTTTTAATAGCATTCGGGAGTGTGAAAGCTGAAACGCCCAGGCATAGTATGGTAGGTCAGGTAGCGCGAGACCCCCTTTCTCTCTCCAACGCCTTAGTTTTTTCCAAGCTATTCTAATGGATCTGTATACCTAAATAAAGTAGTTTATTTCCTGCTGGAATTTATCTATGGTGCGTTTGTCAAAGTGAAGGGGAATTGTATTGAAGAGAAAAGTGATCTTAGGTAGTATCATCATTTTAACCAGATTCACCCTCCCCAGGATGGATAAGGGGAGGTGGGCCCATGACTTCATCTGTTTATGACATTCCCTGAGGGCTCGTGCTAAGTTGGATTCTGCGATTTTATCTATGTCTTGAACGATTCTGACCCCCAGGTAACACATGCTGGGACTGACCTGGTGTAAATTTTTCGTGATGTTCCAGGTCATGATCTCGGTCTTCCCAGCATTGACCTCATACCCCGAGACCTGCCCAAATTCCTCTGCCAGTCTGATGACTGCCGGGAGGGATGTATCCAAATCTGCCGAAAGTATCAGGATATCATCTGCATACAAGGCCACCCTCCTCTCCCAATCCCCGTGTTTGAAGGACTTAATGCTAAGGTCTTCTCTGAGCCTCTGCGCAAAAGGCTCTATATACATATCAAAAAGCAGGGGGGAGAGGGGGCAGCCCTGTCTAGTTCCCCTAGTTATCCTGAATGCCTTCGTCAGGCTTCCGTTGACCAAAAGCCTGGCCGACGGTGCTTGATATAGCAGCTGTATGGTACGGCAAAACTTATCACCCAGGTTAAATCTAACCATGACTTCCGACAGGTAAACCCAGTTTACCCTGTCAAAAGCCTTGGTAGCGTCCAGAGTTAAGGCTGCAAGAGGGAGTGAATAGGTGGAAGCGATATCTATTGCACCAACCAGATCGTATGTGAGGTCTGCCAATTGTCTCCCTTTCACGAACCCTTTCTGGTCGGGGTGAAGGATGTCATTCGCCACCATCCCCAGCCTGGTTGCTAAAATGGAAGTAAAGATTTTTTAATCGACGTTTAAAAGTGATATGGGTCGATATGAACCACAGCTGGCTGGGGATTTTGCCAGGTTTCAGGATCAGGACTACTGTAGCGTCATTCCAGGATTCAGGAGGGCTAATTCCCTCCAATAGTATCTTATTGAATAGTTGAGTTAATACTGGAATTATACCCTCCACCAAGGATCTGTATAATTCAGCTGGTAGTCCGTCAGGTCCAGCAGCTTTACCCCTTTTACATCCCGCCATAGCCTTCCTCACTTCCTCCTGCGTAATGGCTTGTTCCAGATCTGTCTGTTGCTTGGAACTAATGGATGTTAATGTGGTTCCCTCCAACCATGCCTGTGCTTTAGATCTATCTTCTGTACAGGTCTCTTTATATATATCCTGGAAATATTCCAAGAAGGCCTCACCAATACCTTCATCTGAAGATATAGGGGCTACACCGTTTCCCCCGGTAATTTCTTTTATGTGGTTTCCGAGCTGGTCTGCTTTGATTTTCCATGCAAGTAACTTTCCTGCTCCTTCCCCATACTCAAAGTGGGCGATCTTACTTGCCTCCCATCTACGCATGAGCCTCTTTTGGAGAATGCCCTCCAGCTGTTCCTTTAATTCTTTAAGTTTATCCAGGTCTTCCTTCAAGCCGATACCAGCCTGGCTGTTCAGTTTTAGCTCCACTTCCCTCATTTCTGCCTCCAAGGCTGAAGTCTCTTCTCTATATTTTTTACTCCTATAGCTCGATCTATTGGTGATGATGCCCCTCAAAAAGGCTTTGAGAGTATCCCAGACTATAGTAATATCAGCTGTACCTAAATTGATCTCTAAGAATAGATTCATTTCACTAGAGAGAAAGCCTGTCTCTTCCTCTTCAAGTAATAATGATCGATCAAAGGACCATGCTCTAGTCTGCTGTGACTGTACACAATCAAGGGCTAATAAAATGCCTGAGTGGTCCGACAGATGTGATGGCAGGTATTTTATATCTATAACTCTATCCCTGAGATTATAGCTGAGCAGAATATAGTCAATTCTTGACTTATGTTTATATTTAAAATTTCTATAAGATACCCCCAGTTGCTGACCTGTCCTTTCCCTCCATATATCGCAGAGACCCGTTTGGGACATCATTGTCAGGAGAGACGCCCTGGATCTTGTGGGGACTATCGCTCTGCTGTTTGGGGATTTATCCAGTTTAGGGTGGAGAACAATATTAAAATCTCCTGCCCATATCACTGGCTCTGGAAAATCCAGGAGATGTGAAAAGATAGATTTAAGACAAGATGGGTCATCCTGGTTCGGGCCATAGTACCCAACTAAAGTAAAGAGGATGCCCATTAAAGTGATCTTCATTATCAGCCACCTGCCCCCTGGATCATCTCTATGTTGTAAAATCTGGGCTTTGGCTTGCTTTTTGAAGAGAATTAACACCCCTCTAATATTAGCCGTCTGGTCGGTACAGATAAAAGAATCCACCCATTTCTGAGTCCTAAGGATTTCTTTCGTCTCTGCCTTCAAAAGATGTGTCTCCTGAATGACGATGACCTGCGCTGGGGAATCTCTCAGGTATTGCAAAATTCTAGCTCTTCGTGACCTCACGCGCAGGCCATTTACATTCCAGGACAAAATCTGGAATATTGTCATGTTATTTGAAGGTTGACATTACCAGCCCACACTAAGCCAAGGCGGAGGTAGCATCTGGCTCTTTGCGTTCTGACTGAATCTGTCCAAGCTGAGATTGATAGGTTGAAAGGATCTAAGACGAATGAGGTTATTTTATTTTTTATCCCCCTGTGCTCCCCTACCCCCCTCCCATCCCTTCCACCCCCCTTGGAGAACCCTTCCCCCATTAGTCTGGACCAGGTGTTGTCCAGATGTTGCGTCCGTGATCTACCCCCCCATCCCTATTGCGAATGTGTGTTAACCTACCAAAAAATTTAACCAAATCAAAACAAAATTTAGCCCCTACCAGACTAAGTAAATGCTATGAAACAAAAACATAAGAATTGTGTTCCCTACGCAGCCTAAGGGACCTAAGGGACCTCCAACATTTACTGCGTTCTACATTTCTACATTTCTTCTTCCCTGACTTACTTATGCAGGGTCTGAACCCTTGTTGCCCGGCCGATCAAATCTTCAGGTACTATGATCAGATAGTTGAAATGTAAGACAATGTGAAACTCTATTCGGCCCTGCACTATACTTCTCTATCCTCAACCTCTAGCGACCTCACAAGGCTTTTCCGTACGGGCCTATGGGACCTCTTTGCTGATAGTATCAAGCCATTCATCTGCCTCCTGAGCTGATCTAATGTTGTGCATTTTGTTATTATACATGACTTTTAAGAAGGCCGGAATTTTGAGTTGTACTACTGCGCCGATCTTCTTAAAATTGTCCATCCTTCTGCCGAGTTCCCACTGCCTTTCTAGGGTAGCTTTCGAGAGATCCGAGCGAACTTCGAAAGAGAAATCCCTGCTCCTTAGCGTTTTTGTCTTCAAAGCTAAGTTCAGAATCGTTTCTTTTACAGTGTAAGTAAGGAAATTAATAAGAATCTTCCTTGGCTTTGCCCTATTTGGGTTCAGGCGAAACGGGTCCCTATGAATTCTTTGTATATCTTTTTCTAGGAACTCGGTTGACTCTTCAAGTGGCAGGACTTCCTTAAGCAACTTAACCATGAAAGTCTTGAGATCTGACCCTGCTTTTCCTTCTGGAAGGTTCATAACACGAAGGCTATTTCTCCGGGAGTTATTTTCAAGCGTCTCCATTCTGTCCCGCAGAGCAGCTTCCCCTCTTTGTAGGTCCTGGATCTTAGACTCTGCTGTCCCTAGATTAGCTTTAAGGTCGTCTACAGAATTCTCTAGGGACTCAGTTCTGGAATTTAGGAGATCCACCTTCTTCTCTAGGATCTCACAAGAGTTTCTTATCTCTCCTTGATTAGCAGCTGATACCGCAAAGCCTTGCTTGATATCCTCCTTTAATGAGGCGAACAGAGCTTCCAACGAGGCTAGTGGGGGCCCAGTCTGCTCCTGAGACTTATGACCTAACTCAGCCCCGTCAATGATTTGACCAGTGACTTCAGCTTGGCTCTGGACGGCTAACTCTACCTCCTCCCCCAACAACGAATCAGGCATCTGTTCAGAAATCGCAGTGGATATGTCCTTCTGACTGAGGGGGGCTCCCGCGGGCTCCATATTATCTCGGGATACGCCTAATGCAAAGCCAGTGGAGCAAATGTCGAGATCCCCTCTGAGGTCCTCTCCCTGCTTTGTAATGGTCAAGACCTCAGGTTGTACCCTAAAAAAGGACCTCAATGAGGGGGTAACTTTAACTTAAACTTTGCTATGTAAGGAGATGTTTTTATTCTTTCCCCCTTTTATGCTCCTTCCCTTAACCTGATATGTTTGAAAAGCTGAGCAGTCGCTGGGAGCGCTGGGGGTGCTGGGGGTACTTTTGTTATTAGCGCCTTCCAAGGCCTGCCCCTCCTCTAGCTGACCCCCTAGACTCCCACTTTCCTTAACTTTCCCCTTGCTATTGCCAGGTGCGCCCCCCGCGTTTCCTACCTTTTTTCCCACATCGTTTTGTCCCGGATTTATCCCGGCTTTCTGGGCTCTTGGGCTTCTTGGTGCCCCCACCGTCACCTGTGCCGAGTGGCAAACACTTGCCTCCTGGGTGCTCGTGTTCACCAATAGATGAATTAGGGGATTCCGTGAATTGGCCAGGGGATATTTCCCCCTTACTGCCCAAAGTCGACTTTGGGCTGATCGAGACAGGCAGGGTACCCGGGATAGACGGAGCTGCCGGCTCCTCGGGGGCGGCTGCGAGCGCTCCCCCAGCTCGACCAGAGCCTGCCGCACCGAAAAAATGGCCGATACTGGCGCTGCCGCTGCCAACCCGGACGAGCCCGCGAGCCGCCGCTCTGCGGCCGCGCCTCAGCTCCAGGGCGGCCCTGCACCAACGCGGAAGGCAGGGCGGGCAGGGAGCGCCGAGAGACTCCACAAGCATCCGCTTCTCTCCGCCGAACTTTAGCCGAACTTCAACACACAGCGCACCTGGAAGTTTCTACGAAGAAATTCCACTCAAATGCCAGGTAACATCACTCTGTTAAAAGCAGGGATAGGGATAGATAGTCCGGACACGCGTGGCTGCTCAGCTAGCAGACGCCATGTTCTCTCACCCCAAGCTCCAGGCGTCACCGAGATGTAGTGTTAATAGGGGATAATTTTCATTAAATTTTGAAAATAAAGAAATAAAATATTACAATTTTAAATTTAGTGTTTTTGCAATTGTTCATTTTTTAATCATAAGAGCTATTTTCTATTGTTACTGGATTATGTATCTAAATTTGCTTATAATATTTAAAACAATTTAATACATTTAAAATGTATAAATAAATTTAATATTTAATTTATTAATATATTTTAAAAAGTATTTTAAATATTTTGTAATTATTAAAAATATTTTGTAGATTTTAATATTTTATCAATTTTGGGTACAGTATTTAAAAAATAAGTTTTATGAAATTTTAAAATTTAAGAATTATGTTTATTAAGTTAATACTGAGTAACACTTATTAATAATTTAAGAAATGTTATTTGGGAATATTACATTATATATGTTTAGTGTCCTGTATCTTCACTGACTTAATATAGTTTGGAGTGGGAAAAGTAAATTATATATGTTTAGTGTCCAGCACCTTCCCTGAGTTAATATAGTTTGGAGTGGGAATAGTAAATTATATATGTTTAGTGTCCAGCACCTTCCCTGATTTAATGTAGTTTGGTGTGGGAATAGTAAATTATATTAGTTTACTGTCCAGCACCTTCCCTGACTTAACATTAATTCGAGTGGGAATAGTAAATTATATATGTTTACTGTCCAGCACCTTCTCTGACTTCACATTAATTGGAGTGGGAATAGTAAATAATATGTTTAGTGTCCAGCACCTTCCCAGAGTTTATATAGTTTGTAGTGGGAATAGTAAATTATATATGTTTAGTGTCCAGCGCTTTCCCAGAGTTTATATAGTTTGGAGTGGGAATAGTAAATTATATATGTTTAGTGTCCAGCACCTTCCCTGAGTTAATATAGTTTGGAGTGGGAATAGTAATTTATATATGTTTAGTGTCCAGCACCTTCCCTGAGTTAATATAGTTTGCAGTGGGAATAGTAAATTATATTTTTTCACTGTCCAGCACCTTCCCTGACTTATCATTAATTGGAGTGGGAATAGTAAATTATATATGTTTAGTGTCCAGCACCTTCCCTGAATTAATATAGTTTGGAGTGGGAATATTAAATTATATATGTTTAGTGTCCAGGACCTTCCCTGAGTTAATATAGTTTGGAGTGGGAATAGTAAATTATCTGTGTTTAGTGTCCAGCACCTTACCTGACTTAATATAGTTTGGAGTGGGAATAGTAAATTATATATGCTTAGTGTCCAGCACCTTCCCTGAGTTAATATAGTTTGGAGTGGGAATAGTAAATTATATTTGTTCACTGTCCAGCACCTTCCCTGACTTAACATTAATTGGAGTGGGAATAATAAATTATATTTGTTCATTGTCCAGCACCTTCCCTGACTTAATATAGTTTGGAGTGGGAATAGTAAATTATCTGTGTTTAGGGCATCATTACAATGTCCGCCCGCCACCGTAACGGAGCGCGGGACCGACCGCCGATGCTGCGGCGGTCCCGCAATGCACATTATGATGCGCCCGCCACACTGGCGGGCGCATTCTGTGCCTTTCACATTGCGGGTGGATCTGCTGGCTGCAGACCCGCACGCAATGTGAAAGGACTGTGCACAGCATTGCAATGCACTACGAGGCAGGCACCACGTGGTGCCTGCCACGTAGTGCATTGCAATGAGGGGTACCCCCATGTGCACCCCACAACACCCTGGGGGCCCGCAACGGGCCCCCAATGTCACAAACCGCATGCCTTTCCGCGGCAGTCGAATTCGCGGCAGAAAAACCCAAAACCGCTGCACGGCCAGCGGATTGACCGCACGTGAAATTAGGATACCATTGAGGTGACAGCGGAACGATCCACTGTTTCCGACCGCCACGATCACAACCAGTGATGAATGGGAGAGCCGGCGGAAGGGCAGTTGTATACCCACCGCTGCGGCCGCTCCAGAACAATTATGGCGGTCGACAAAAAAAAGACACAACAAGCCCACCAAGTGTACCCATTAAACTGGCACAGCCTCAAAAAACACCTAACACACCCCAATGACACATCCCCATGGCAACTAAAAAAATAAAAATCCCAGGTCAACACACACAACACACCTGACAGGAATACTCCATTTTGACACACACACATAGCTGAGTATAAAACCAGCCCCTTCCCTGACCAGAATCCTTTGCAAAACTCCACCACTGAAGGAACCAACCGTACAGCACAAAGGAGAGGCAAACCACCACACATCTCACCAGCACAACAACACACACACACACACCACTTACATCACCACCACCACTCTCACACCCGCACCTTTAACCCATTTGCACATCACACACCACGGCACAGAAGAAAATGCCCAAATTCACTGACAATGAGTTGTCAGTCATGGTAGATGAGGTAATCAGAGTAGAACCACAAGTGTTTGGAAACCTGGTCCAGCAGACACCATTAGCCACCAGAACACAAATGTGGGGAAGGATAGTCAGCAAGGTCAATGCAGTAGGGACTGTCCCACGCACCAAGAAGGAGATCGTGAAGCGGTGGCATGACCTCAAGAGCAAGGTGAAAGAGAAGAACAACAAGAACCGCAAGCTGGCTCAGATGACTGGCGGTGGCCCTCCCATTCCACTAAGAACATTCACCGCATGGGAGGAGAAGGTGCTTGCCATACTGAATCCAGAGAGTCTCAAAGGAATACCCGGGGGAGTGGAGGCTGGTAAGTAACAACAAATGTCTACCATCTCACTGCTATGTACTGTCTTGCACAACTACAAAGTTACACCTCCTAGGCCCAAATGCATTCATGTGCACCACACACTCCCCAACACATGTCTCACAGATCCAACATTCACTCCCTCTGATTCACCCCAAAGGTAGCCAGCAACCTTACCATGGGGGCATGTGTACAGGCAGCCAGCACTACAACTCCCACCAGGCCCCCTTGTCCCACAGCTGAGCAGGATAGAGCACTCCCCCCACCCAGAAGTATGTGGCAGTCATTGCATTGCCCTCATCAAACCAACAGGTAGGTAGCCATCTCAAAAGGGAGGGGTGTTTGTGGTTGGCAAGCCAGCACTACAACTCCCACCAGGCCCCCTTGTCCCACAGCTGAGCAAGATGGAGCACTCACCCCCACACCCAGAAGCATGTGGCAGCCATTGTATCCCACCAACCAAACTAACAGGTAGGTAGCCATCTTAACAGGGAGGGGTGTTTGTGGTTGGCAAGCCAGCACTACAACTCCCACCAGGCCCCCTTGTCCCACAGCTGAGCAAGATGGAGCACTCCCCCCCACACCCAGAAGCATGTGGCAGCCATTGTATTTCACTAACCAAACTTACAGGTAGGTAGCCATCTTAACAGGGAGGGGGGTTTGCTCACATCAAACTAACAGGTAGGTAGCCATCTCAACAGGGAGGGGTGTTTGTGGACAGGCAGCCAGCACTACAACTCCCACCAGGCCCCCTTGTGCC
This sequence comes from Calotriton arnoldi, assembly GCA_963921515.1. Taxonomy (NCBI): domain Eukaryota; kingdom Metazoa; phylum Chordata; class Amphibia; order Caudata; family Salamandridae; genus Calotriton; species Calotriton arnoldi. Next base: position 246,152 of record CAWUFW010017070.1, read on the forward strand.
ACAGCTGAGCAAGATGGAGCACTCCACACACCCACAACCATGTGGCAGCCATTGTAATTCACTAATCAAACTTACAGGGAGGTAGCCATCTTAACAGGGAGGGGTGTTTGTGGACAGGCAGCCAGCACTATAACTCCCACCAGGCACCCTTGTCCCACAGCTCAGCAGGATGGAGCACCCCCCACCCATAAGCATGTGGCACCCATTGTATTTCACTCATCAAACTTACAGGTAGGTAGCCATTTTCACAGGGAGGGGTGTTTGTGGGTGGCAAGCCAGCACTACAACTCCCACAAGGCCCCCTTGTCCCACTGCTGAGCAAGATGGAGCACTCCCCCCCACACCCAGAAGCATGTGGCAGCCATTGTATCTCACCAACCAAACTAACAGGTAGGTAGCCATCTTAACAGGGAGGGGTGTTTGTGTGTGGCAAGCCAGCACTACAACTCCCACCAGGCCCCCTTGTCCCACAGCTCAGCAGGATGGAGCACTCCCCCCACCCATAAGCATTTGGCAGCCATTGTATTTCACTCATCAAACTTAAAGGTAGATAGCCATTTTCACAGGGAGGGGTGTTTGTGGGTGGCAAGCCAGCACTACCACTCCCACCAGGCCCCCTTGTCCCACAGCTCAGCAGGATGGAGCACTCCCCCCCACCCATAAGCATGTGGCAGCCATGGTATTTCACTCATCAAACTTACAGGTAGGTAGCCATTTTCACAGGGAGGGGTGTTTGTGGGTTGCAAGCCAGCACTACAACTCCCACAAGGCCCCTTTGTCCCACAGCTCAGCAGGATGGAGCACTCCCCCCACCCATAAGCATGTGGCAGCCATTGTATTTCACTCATCAAACTTACAGGTAGGTAGCCATCTTAACAGGGAGGTGTGTTTGTGGGTGGCAAGCCAGCACCACAACTCCCACCAGGCCCCCTTGTCCCATAGCTGAGCAAGATGGAGCACTCCCCCACACCCACAACCATGTGTCAGCAATTCCCCCCAACTGTGCCACAGAACAGGTAGGTAGACAGTGCATGCACCCTGCCATGTCTCTCAAAAAGCATGTAGCCATATGACCACACCAGCCCTCACATCCCACCCAACTTGGCATAGATCCAATAGCCACTTCCAGTGTGCAGACAGCTAAGCGTATGTAACTGTCACAGAAATTAAAGTTTGAAGCACAAAGTCACATGTAGAAGAAATTCAGGGTACAATCATCTCCCTAAATGCCTCAGATGCGGACCCAGAACCTGGCCCATCAGGCCTGCCAGGGCGCACCAGGTATCATGCCCCCACTGTCCCCACCACCACCACCTCAGCAACAACACCTGCGCTGACCCCTGCTGTAACGACCTGTGCAGCCTCCACCACCACCACCACTGCAACACTGTCCCTGCCTCAGAGGATACCCACACCACCCCACAATCTGAGGAGGGCAGGGAGAGTCAGCGGGTGCGTCGAGTGGTGACGCCACAGGTCCGGGACAGCAGGGCAGGTGGGAGGGCAACTGGGCGACAAATCCAACAGGACACTGGGGCCGAAGCCCTGGCCAACATCACAAGAGTCCTTGGGGCCTATGAACAAACCCAGGGACAGATGGGCCAGGTTCTGGAAGAAGTGTGTGAGGTCCGCCTGCTGCTGAGGTCCATGGACACGCATATGGGCCAAATCGTGGACCTCTTGGGCCAGCTTGTGGGTGTTCTGAGGGACAGGCCTGTGGCCCAAAGGACAGCTCAACCTCCCTCCAGTGGCCCGCAGGATGACAGTTCCACCACCTCATCTGCGGCCACAGAGAGGGGTGAGCTGGAACAGGATGAGTCCTCAGACACCGCTGATCCTGCAGCAGAGGCCCCCCCTGCCAAACGCTCAAGGGGCCGTCCGAGAAAAAGCACGGGATGATCACGTGGCAAAGCACCAGCCAAACGCCAGTCAAAGAGCCAGCCATGATGGCACCTTTCTTCACCTTGCCATTGACTTTGTTGATTATCCTTACCCACACTGCCATGTTGATGGCAGGCGTCTGTTGGACTGTGTCACCACATCAATGTGGTGACTACTCTATTGTCTCGTCTACCATCACTGACAACTCATTGATTCACTTTGCACCTTTTTGTAAATAATTACTTCCCTGTCACATATACTTATTGTAAATAAACACTCTTTACACACCTATGTTTTCGTGTCAGCTCCATGTTTATCACAGGATGTACAATGTTGACTCTGATTACAATGTACCAGGAGCACTGATTGTTTTGAGGCATTGAGAGGCTGAAGGGACCTAGGAAAACACAAGAGAACAACATTCACTTGTCAGGTGATGGCATCACACCCATTGCACAACACTTGTTATCAAGGTACTCAAACCTGCACACATTACAATGAGCAACAATATCGACATAGACATCATGTAGCTGTGCATAACTAAGTCTAAAATTAAATTCCCTTCGGGATTCCTCAATAGCATACCACAATGTTCACACACAACATTCAGTCAAAACAACCGCTCATCAAAAGATTGTAGCAGGAGCCAAAAAAACAATATGGAAATGTTTATTTAATCAATCTATGCAATAAAGTTAAAAATAATTTTAATTTTTTTTTTTTAATAAAGCACCACACTCAATGTTAAAATTACAAGTTCATCAAGAATTTCGAATTACTGGACAAAGTATAAGACAACATACATGGAAAAGTTACAATGCAAATTAGTTTATACGACGACAAAACCAACAGTCATAAGTGGTTCAACGTTTAGTCATATTGTTCTCTTATTCTATCCGAAAGAACCCTTGTGGTTAAATGATTTATAAAGACCAAGAAGCGACACGTTTTGGTGGTATAAACAGGTCCAACCACCTTCTTCAGGCTTAACAGAGAAGAGTTTCCCAACACTTTTTGTCACAGTCTGGGTATGCAGGCTATCTAGCGGGGATTGAGTTCCTCTAGATATTTTTCATATCTTCACCAGAGTAGAAAACAAGAAGAAGATGGAAGAAGAATGTCACCAATCTTCCCAGTATGTGACAATAAATATGTGTCACAGAATGTTGTAGCTCTTCCCTTGCTTCTATTGTAGTCACTCACAAAGATTCTGGAACCGGAATGCCGGGACTAAAAAATCTCCGTGCGTGCTCCGTTTTCCTTCATCCTTGGATGAAATCTCCGTGCGTGCTCCGTTTTCCTTCATCCTTGGCACGGAGATTTATTAGTCCCGGCACTCCGGTTCCAGAATATTTGTGAGTGACTACAATTGAAGCAGTAGCGCAACATTAGGAACAAACCTACCTTTTAAATTAAGCGGACCATCCAGATTGTATAAGGTGCCTGTGAGCACTAATTAAGGAAAAAATTCTTGGCAAATTTCTGCCATTATTTGGCTTTACTCTGTGGACCATACAACCTACAGGACCTACAAAATTAAGGGAAGAGCTACAACATTCTGTGACATATATTTATTGTCACATACTGGGAAGATTGGTGACATTCTTCTTCCATCTTCTTGTTGTTTTCTACTCTGGTGAAGATATGAAAAATATCTGGAGGAACTCAATCCCCGCTAGATAGCCTGCACACCCAGACTGTGACAAAAAAGTGCTGGGAAACACTTCTCTGTTAAGCCTGAAGAAGGTGGTTGGACCTGTTTATACCACCGAAACGCGTTGCTTCTTGGTCTTTATAAATCATTTAACCACAAGGGTTCTTTCGGATAGAATAAGAGAACAATATCACTAAACGTTGAACCACTTATGACTGTTGGTTTTGTCGTCGTATAAACTAATTTGCATTGTAACTTTTCCATGTATGTTGTCTTATACTTTGTCCAGTAATTCGAAATTCTTGATGAACTTGTAATTTTAACATTGAGTGTGGTGCTTTTTAAAACATTTTTTTTTAAAAATTGTTTTTAACTTCATTGCATAGATTGATTAAATAAACATTTCCATATTGGCTTTTTGGCTACTGTTACAATCTTTTGATGATCAGTTGTTTTGACTGAATGTTGTGTGTGAACATTGTGGTATGCTATTGAGGAATCCCGAAGGGAATTTAATTTTAGACTTAGTGTCAATTTGGTGTCCTGTCCCTTTGGTGAGTAGGACCCCTCTCTTTTATTTGAGATGCTGTGCATAACTACCCTGTCCCAGAAACATTAGCCCTCAGCACTGATCCAACAACAGGCAGCAGTCAGAAAGCTCCCCTAGGCCTTTTCAACAACAACAAAAACAGCAGACAATGGCACCGTTGTACAATGTCACTCACCTTCGAGGGAAGTAGTGGTCGATGAGCTGTTGACGCAGGTCAACACCTTCCTCCTCTCCACTATCCTCTTCACTGGACATGTGTGGGTTTGCAGGCAGGGGCATCTGCTGCTCATCATCGTCCAGGATCAGGGGGATCTCTTTGCGCAAGGCCAGGTTGTGGAGCATGCAGCATGCAACTACGATCTGACACACCTTTTGGGGAGAGTACATCAGTGCACCTCCGGTCCTGTCCAGGCACCGAAATCGAGACTTAAGAAGACCAAAGGTACGCTCCACCACACGACGTGCCCTCCCATGGGCCTCATTGTAGTGGACTTCACCCGGGGTCCTGGGATTCTGCAGTGGGCTCAGCAACCAAGGCCGGTTGGGATATGCAGAGTCACCTAGGTGTGAGATAGACAGACAAACTTTGTAATATAACTGTGGCAGAGGACAGCATGTCACACATACAGCACGCTACTTGACTCTGCGTACTCACCCACAATACACGCACGCTCCGGAGGCAGATTTGCCATCAGCTGTGGTACGATGCTGTTGCGCAGGATGTAGGAGTCATGGGCTGATCCCGGAAATTTGGCACAGACATGGGAGATTATCATATCCGCCGGGCATACCACTTGCACATTGATGGAATGGGAATGCTTCCTGTTCCTGTAGATGTGCTCACATGCCTGTGGTGGAACCAGACCAACATGTGTGCAGTCAATGGCACCAACAACATTAGGGATGTGGGCAAGGTCATAAAAATCTCCCTTCACAGCTGCCAATTCATGTCTCCTGGGGAAATGGATGTTGCTGTCCTTGTAGGTCATCATAGCGGACAGGACATCACGTAGCACCATGCTGAACATTGGTTGCGACATCCCACCTGCGCTGGCTACCGTGTACTGGAATGAACCAGTTGTAAAAAAATGCAGGGCCGCCATCACCTTACATGTTGGTGTCAAAGCAGTTGGATAGGTTCTGCGAGGCCTCAGATGGGGCCCCAACTGTGCACATAGGTCCTGAAGGGTAGGTCGATCCAAACGGAATTTCCGTATGATGTCCTCAACCTCCATGTCTGCAAGCAATGTGAATGGACGATGCACATTTGGCCGCCTCCTAGGTAGGATGAAAGGGGACACATGTCAATTCAATTCCCCTCTCAGATGTGTCCAACATCTTACGTTTTGACTGACACAGGGCCAACAATGAATGGGCTGAAACTACAGCTCACAGCACAAGTCACATGTAGAGACACCTTGATCTAAAGCAGTTGTACACGTGTCCAGTAATTACACAGTGAGTACCCCCAAAACAGATTCAGACTATGTGAATGCCAAAAGGTACATTCCTACATCTTGTGTCACCAGCCCTGAGAGTAGTTGACACAGCACATGTCTGAAACAGCAACACTGCTGGCTTCTACAGAAGCTGCTGTACCTGCCACACCTTCTTGCGTAATTCGGACAGGGCACACATTACCAACACAATGAGCACAGTGTGTGCATAAAGATCAAGTATCAACATGAGTTCAGCAATCTACACAGTGAAATATGCACATTATGTAGTCAGTCCTTCATTAATGTGGGTTGCTTAGCCATCTCACACATTGATATGTGTACATATTTGAGAGTCCATCACACAACAGATCTGTGTACATGCACAACAACATCATAAGTGACATGTGAGGGAGTACATGCCAATGCATGTAATTCTGTGCACTGTCATGGCATGTGTAGTCATCAGTGAGTTAAATGTCACACTAGCATTGAATTACACTATCTGGTGGCATGATTCATAGTAAGTGACTACTGTTCAATGCTGAGAACTGGCCACTGCCATTGCTACAGCATGATGTGTCCATAGGTGCCGTAAGCGTGCACAGCCACCACAATCACAGCCATTGGCACCAATGCAAAGATACCAATTCACGGTAGCAACCGCCTGGCCCCTGCGGTGTGGCACCGCCAATGCCCATGCCCCTACAGCCAATGGGAACCGCAATCGCAGTAGTGATATACACATTGGAATATGGCGGTTGGCATGCTCTGCCACCGCAATCACGGCCATTGGCACCAATGTCAAGCGGCCAAATCGCGGTAGCGACCACCTGGGCCACGCGGTGTGTCACCGCCAATGCCCATGCCCTTACAGCCAATGGGAACCGCAATCGCGGTAGACAAATGCACTTTTGAAAATCGCGGTAGGCGTGCTCCGCTACCGCGGGGCCGGACATTGGATGCAATTGAAAGATGCACGATCGCGGTAGCGACCACCTGGCCCCTGCGGTGTGTCACCGCCAATGCCCATGCCCTTACAGCCAATGGGAACCGCAATCGCGGTAGACAAATGCACTTTTGAAAATCGCGGTAGGCGTGCTCCGCTATCGCGGGGCCGGTCATTGGATGCATTTGAAAAAAGCTGACCTGGAACACCAATTGCAGCAGCTGAGTACCACTGAAACAACCCCAGGGGGATATATATGTGTGGGAGAGAGCCACACATTTCCACTGCTTCCAGACACTGCTGACTGACACTCTTCACCACCAACTCCTGCTGTTCCTGTCTCCTGGACCCAGTGATGGCGAGAACTGAGAACATCAGGGCCCGTCCCTTCACCACAGAGGAGCTGGAGGTCCTTGTGGACGAGGTGCTCTCACAGTATGGGAGGCTATATGGTGCTCCAGATGTCATGGTAAGTGTTTCAGAGTGGAAGTGAGAGTGCAGGGAGTGCAAACATGAAGTTGATCTGCTGCAGTAAGTGCCTGAGAGTGTGGGTTTGTGTGATACACTGCCTAGCATGCTGACTTCAGGAAAATGGGGTTTGTAGCCTATTTTACACATTTCCCGGGCAGCATTTCACGATGGGAGGGACATGCAGTGTTTTTGCAGCCATACAGTGACACTGCAAGTTTGGAAAGTGGAAGTCAGAACAGACATTGCCTGTGCTAATGGAAGTTTGAGTCCATGAGGTTTTCACATGCTCATTTGTGACATTACAAAGACTTTCCGTCCAGAGGGTACTGATGGAAGTGTGTTTGACTTTGTATTGCCACCATGGATCTGTGAGCAGTATGCACAAGAGTGAAATGCCTGAGGGTGACACTCTTGGTGGAAATTCCCATATGACACAGCAGATTGTTGTACTTCAGAAACATCCCCCTTCCATTATTTTCATTATGTGTACTGACTCGCATGTGTAGGCACTGTTTGCCCTCTCATATTGTACATGCAGGTGACTGTTCTGATGGCCCACGTTTAAACTCAGTGTGAGCCCCCCTGGCCTGCACAGTTACTGCCCAATTTGACAGAGAGCCATCACTGAATGGACAGAGTGAGACATATGTGTTGTCTGCCACCCTATTCCTCAATGAGCTATCTTAGGCCTGTGGATTGCACAAGACAGACCTTGTGAGAAGGGTATGAGAATGTTAGATTATGTCCCTAAATGTGACCTCTATGACACAGGTAGCCATTCACAGCCCAAGGACCATGAGGGGTGTGCATTGTTGAACATAGTGATTCTGCTCCCTCACAAACTGCATTGCAGATGTGGGCCTTCTTCACACTGCTTTCTGTGCTGGCATTCTGCATGTGCATGAGATGGCCAGGTACTGTGTCCATCCTCATATCTGCATGCATTTGGGTAGGATTGTCTTATGCTAATGTAGTACGTGTCATGCTGTATGGCCCCTGCTAAACATATCTGAATAGCTGTGCTAAGTTTGTGCATGCTCCTGTACTGAGACACAGTGGTACATAACCCAGTGTTACTGATATTTCCTCCTCTTGTCTCCCATGCCTGAAGCTTAAAGTCCACCAGCGTAAGGCCTTATGGAGGGCCATTGCATGCAAGGTGCGGGCTCTGGGTGTCTCCAACCGAAGGCACACACACTGTCACAAGAGGTGGGATGACATCTGCCGGCTGAACAAAAACGTGGCAAAGATGATGCTGAGGCTCCTCCCTCGGACTGGCAGGTTGGAGCGCAGGAGCATGACACCACTAATGGCCCGCATCTTGGCAGTGACACAGCCAGACCTGGATGGACGTTTGAGGGCCCATCAGCAGCAAGTTGGGGGTGAGTATTCTGCGAAGTGTGAATTTGGGTGTGAGTGACTGCATGTATCCCAACCCTGAGACAGTGCGGAGCTCTGTGATGTTTCTAGTGTGATGCCATGGCTTGTAAGTGGCCTCTGTGTTGAGTGCAGCTGTCATGCATTTACGCCACATGTACTTTCTCATGTGTTTAATGTAATGGCCCTTGACATTGCATGCTGAGATGTGGCCTTATGGCATCTGCTGCATCAGGGGAGTCATGGACATCACTGGGCAGTGAACGGCAGTGTGCCTCATCTTAGTGTGCTTTCGTCGATGTGTGCAGTGCCTGACCTCGAAATTGTGAGAGCTACACATCTGACACCAATGTGCAACTGTAGTTGTGCTTCAAAGCACAACATGGGGGATAGCAGAAGCTTATGGCCACTGCAAAAGGACATTTTTGAGTCTGTATCTGTGTTGTCCCCTTAAAGTGACTCCATATGCGACTGTGACAACATGTTGAGATGTACATCTTTTTCACCTACAGGCACCTAGGTATGCTTACAGGAATCTGTATGTCAGGTTACATGGAGGCACGGGCAAGCTATTTGGCTGTGTGAACATCACATGGGTCATTAATGCCAAGTATGCATGTTACCATGCATCTTTTGCTTTTTGCATTAAGGTTGCACATGCAGACTGCACAGGGGGGTGTGCAACATGGGGGTATCATCATCTTGTTTTGTGCTTTGTTTGCATATGATGTTTGTGAGTATGGCACTAAACTGAACCTACGTCTCTGTCTCTTGCAGCATCTACCGAGGGCACAGAAGGACAGGGGATGGACACCAGTGGTTAGGCATCTTGCACGTCTGCTACACATGATCTCACTGACACTGATGTGACCAGCGCCTCGGAGGGGGACAGGAGTGCCCTTGAAGAATCACGCCCAGAAACACCAACCTCAACGTCATCTGACGCCAGCGGTGACTCCTCGATGTTGGCGGGCACAGGGAGTGGAAAATCTGCCTCTTCTTCCACCACACATCGTCCAGTGCCCACCCTCCCTGCTACTTCCACGAGTGCTGCACGTGCCCGCAGCAGTAAGAAGGGAAGAGTGTCCTTCCCCCCAGGCACCGCTGCCCCTATCTCCCCTGCTGCCCTTAGTGTTGAGGCTGTGGACCTTTTGCACCAGCTGTGTGTGGGTCAGACAACTCTCCTGAATGCCTTCCAGAATCAAGACAAGAAGTTGGCACAGGTAGTTGCCTTCATGGAGGGGATTCATTCTGACGTGGGTGGGCTACACAGGACTGTCCAGTCTTTGTCCTCCACAGTGACGGCAGCCATTCAGCTGTCACAGGCTCAGAGTCTAGCTCCAGTCCCTTTGGCAACCCGCCTGCCAGTGGCAACATCTGACGAGAGTGACCACACACCACAGCCCTCAGGCTCCAGGTACTCCACACGCAGCACACAACAGCAGCACCCCAAGCGGCCCAGAGCGTAGACACCATCCCCCAAACAAAAAAACCTCACATAGGCGCGCAAGGAAAAAGCCCTTCAGATGACACTCAGGGGCATCAAGCCAAGAAGCAGGCCTCAGGCTCACATGCCTCAAAATCAGCCCCATCCAAGGACACTCCCGTCCCAAAAGCGGCTCTCAAAGACAGGCAAACAGTTGCCGTGCCTGCTGTGAAGCTGGTGCCTGCTAAGAGTCCACAGAAACAGCCCTCTAAGGCTGATTCACCCACAACCTCAACTCCCACCCACACCCCTGTGAAGCTGGGACAGGAGGGCACTGTGGGGGGTTCACCTGGTCAACAGGGGATGGAGGGGAAAAGGCAAGGCCAGGCCAAGCCAACCGCCAGATCCAGCAAATCCCCACAGGGAGAGCCACCTGCACCTGATGCACCTTTGGTGGAGAATGAGGCTGTTGTGCCCACCACACTTCCTACTCCTACCAAGACAATTCTTCCCTATCGAATCCCCAAGAAGTGGAGAGGCAGCCCTCCACATTCACCCTCACACACTGTGTCTCACGGCAGCATGTCTCATCCTCCCCGTGCCACCATGCCACCCGGTCCAAGCAGCCCTCCGCCTCCCAAAGCCACTGATGCCTCTACCTCAGCTGGTCCTCTCTCTCCCAGGTCCAGTACTCCAAGTGGCCCCGACAATCAGCCACCTCCCAGTTTGACTGACAGCCAAGTCTGAGGCAAAGTCCCCCTCCCAAACCTATCTCTCCCACAGCGGTGCCTGGACTGCCCATTGTTATCCCCCTAGCTGTGTTGCTTACCATGGCAGTGTACGGTGTCACACATTCCCTGTGCAGGTTCTCATGCAAACATGTCCCTCCTTTGAACTATGGACTGGCCAATGGCCTTGCTGTTTGTAACTTCGGATGCCCATTCCCTGTGCAGGTTCTCATGCGCACATGTCCCTCCTTTGTACTATGGACTGGCCACTGGCCTTGCTGTTTGTAACTTTGGATGCCCATTCCCTGTGCAGGTTCTCATGCACACATGTCCCTCCTTTGAATTATGGACTGGCCACTGGCATTGCTGTTTGTAACTATGGATGCCCATTCCCTGTGCAGGTTCTCATGCAAACATGTCCCTCCTTTGAACTATGGACTGGCCACTGGCCTTGCTGTTTGTAACTTTGGATGCCCATTCACTGTGCAGGTTCTCATGCACACATGTCCCTCCTTTGAACTATGGACTGGCCACTGGCCTTGCTGTTTGTAACTTTGGATGCCCATTCCCTGTGCAGGTTCTCATGCACACATGTCCCTCCTTTGAACTATGGACTGGCCACTGGCCTTGCTGTTTGTAACTTTGGATGCCCATTCCCTGTGCCGGTTCTCATGCAAACATGTCCCTCCTTTGAACTATGGACTGGCCACTGGCCTTGCTGTTTGTATCTTTGGATGCCCATTCCCTGTGCAGGTTCTCATGCACACATGTCCCTACTTTGCACTATGGACTGGCCAATGGCCTTGCTGTTGTCTACTTTTCATGCCTATCTTGGTGATATGTAATAAAGACATTTACTCCTGTTGTCTGCTTTGTCAGTGTCCTTGCTAAATAAAAGTGTTTTCTGTATGGGTATGGTTGCATGTGACAAATGCTCTGTATGCCACTTTAACATTGCCATTTGCTTATTTTACTTTTTCAGGGTTTGCCAGTGGTGAGGGGCACTTTAGTTCTTCTTCATTCTGAGGCTTAAGGGTGCAATGATGGGTGTTTGTGATGGTCTACTATTATCATACTCATCATATGGTCATGTTTGCTAAATTGTACACATGTCATGTTGTAATGAAATACCAGAACAGAGGCAAATTCTATCCACAGGATTACTTGTGGGCTGGCCAGGGTCCATCATATCTGTGTGATCTTTCTTGATGTGTGAACAGCAGTGTTGATGTATGGTCATCTTGTGATGGCCTGTCTTCCTAGTCACATGGGTACATTTGGATGTGTGCACTTGTGTGGTCATAAAGTGTGAATGGGCTGTAATTGTCAGTAGTGTTGATGTGTGTGTGCGCCTGCAATGCCATCTGCACACATGTATGACCCAGAAGATGAGTGCCTGTTTGTTTCAATTGTCTGCCATGTGCTTCATATTGTGGGCACATGTAGGAGTTGTAGGTTGGGCACTGTGCAGTGTGTGGGTGTGTCCTTGCATTCCTGGGGGACACCTACTTGTTGTTGCTGCCAGTTGTGAGTATGCAGAGTGTGTGACAGCCAAGACTGTGTTGTGTTTTGTTGATCAGCCATGTGTCTTGTTACTGTTTGTGCACACTGTGCAGACCTGCTCAGCCACACTGACATTATTTGTGAGTTTTCTCATGCATTGCTGTCACTTGACCCATTTTTGGCTTCAGTATGGTATGTGGTATGTGGAGTCATGCCATCCCCTATATGTGCTTCTGATGCCTACACATTGTGAGTAACTTCTCTATGTGTTTGTGTACTGTACACTGCTCACCTGTCCACTACTGAAGTACACACCTCTTAAATCTCATGTCTTCCACCCCATGGCTTGCCAGTGTGTGAGCCTCCCCACCACTTCATAGTGTGACACTATGCTGTGTGAGGCTGATCTGTGTACAGGACAAATGTGCTACTCAGGACAGTTTCCCAATTAGTTATGTGTTATTTTCTTGTACTGGTTTGCTGTCATGGTTGCTCATGTGCAGTGCAGATGTTTGGGCAGCACAGTCCTCTGGTCATGTTGTTTGCACCTGGGTGTCCCTGAGTTGTGCATCTGTGGGTGATGGCTAAGCTGTGTGTGTGTTTGCTGAGGTACTGCTACCCTTTCTGAGTGTGATGTTGTCTGTGTGCTGTGATGATTTGTGTTGTGGGAGTACATGGTGTTGCACTCAGATGTGTGTGCTACTGATTTGGTTGGTGTGCACACACTGCTTGGTGTGCATGCAGTGTTGTCAGTGTATGTTGCCTTGTACTTGCTTGTTGTGCATCCCCTTGATGTGCAGCTGAGTTTGCATTGTGATGGATTGGTCTGTGCATCTGTTGTGTTTTTGTTGTGCATGTATGCAGTGTTTGGCCTGTATTGGCTCTTTCTACTGACAGATGCTATGTTTGTGTGATGTTCTATTTGCGTGACGTTGTGTGTGAGTGGTTGTTGCTGTGTGATACATTCAGATGTGTGTTGCAGGTGTGGTGTGCATTACTTGTGAGTCTGTCACATGCAGCAAGGTGGATTCTTGTTGCTGGCCTTGTTTTGAGTGCACATTGGTGGTTTGTCCTCCTATTTTTGACCTGTCACTTTTCAGGATTGTGCATGTGCATGCTTGTGGTTCAATATGGTACCTTGTCCACTTGATGAGTGGTGTGGTGTCTCTGTCTGTGTTAGCTGATTGTCCCATTGATCCCAGTTGGTGTTCATGGTTGATTTTTGAGGATGCACCTCTTGTTTGTGTTGATGTATGGTGTCTGTGCATTGGCCCTGAGTGACAATGTTGTGTATTCCTGTTCTGTCTATGGTCACATTGCCTTTCCACTGTTTGGCTGCCCATGTGTGGGCTTGTTGGACTTCTGTGTATGATGTTTGTGAGCTTTGTGTTTGGCTATTGTTTTTGTGTCAGCATTGGTTCAGGCATCCCTGAGTGTGAGTGTGATGTTTGTGGATGCAGCCCAGGGAGTGTGATTGGTTGTCAGTGAACTAACAGGACATCATTTGCACCATTCTGTGTGTTTCACACTGGTGTTGAGTGTTGCAGGTGTGAGGTGGGTAGATGAGGGGCATGTGTGAAGGTCCTACTTGTGTTTGACAGTCAGGGAGTGTGACAATGAGCCATGTGTGTTGTGCTGATGACATACATATGTAAAGTAAGTTGACACAGATGTGGCTGATCACTGTTTGACTTCAGACACTTCCTATCATTCCTATGCATGGCTTGCCTTGATGTCTCCCTGAGTTGTTGCATGGAGGTCACTTTGGTTTGATTTTACTCACTGTGCCACCCATGTGTGATTTGATGGCCTAAGGGTGGTGTGATATGTTCCTTCTCTTGCATGTGATGTACACATGGTATGTGGCTTGCTCAATGGCTTTCCAGCACTGTCCACTTCACTTTTGGCTGACCCATTTATTGTCCTCCATTGCTGCTGAGCTATGGTATGGGTATGTGGCTGGGTGTCAGTGTGGGGTGTTTGTGAGTGACTTGACAGGCAGTGTGAACAGTTCAGTGGATGTTCATATGCAGTGTGAGTCTTCATTTTGGAATTATACTCAGTTTGCTTCACATGAGTGGAAGGTAGGTGTGAGGGGAGGGTTGTCCAGCCCCTGAGCTTCTGTGCAGGGTGTTCCTCTTCACCCCCACCTTCCAAGCCAGGCTCCCTGGTCCTTTGGTGTGTGAGGTGCAAGGTCTGGCTACACCTGGCAGATGAATTGTGCAGGGGGGGCACAGGAGGAGCACACAGCATGTCCTCAAATGGGTGTGGGAAGCGTGGAGGTGGAACCCTGTAAATCTTTGTGGACTGCCCATGCCTGGCGCCGGCCCTGCCTACTACATTGTGCGCAGGTTTTCCCGCGTCTTCACCGCTGCGGTGACGTGACCGGGACATTGCAGTGATTTCGCGGTTGATGGGTGACCCGGATGCGGAGGGGTGATTTTCTAACAGGTAGGACATGTGTGGGTACACTTGGGGATGTGTTCCTGTCCCCACCAGAGTGTCTGATGTGGACAGGAACCGTATATCAGCACAGGAGTTGTGTGTTGTGGTTGTGTGCGGAGTTGTGTAATTGCGTACCTGCGGCGTTGTCCGCGACGGTCCATTATTTGCTGGTAGTGGATGAGGTACAGCAGCGGAAAGGCTTGAATAGCTGGATCCATTGCGGTCCGGACCGGGTGGAGGGGACCGGGAGTCTGGTTTCACGCTCCGCTGTCGTGCTTCCGCCGTCTCTGGGTGGGTGGATTCTCCGCTGCGGTGTGATGGGCTCTTTGCGGCATCGTAATTTGTACGGCGGACGGGATGTCATTCCGCATAGCGGTGTGTCCCTATTGGCTCCCTCCGCCGCAGTGGCGGGTGCAAATTTCTGGCGGTTCACGTCGCTCCGCGGCGGATGGAAAATGGGCTATGTTTGACCATTGTAATATGACTGGCGCGAAGACCGCTGCTGGAGTGCGGAAAAGGTCATTTTCCGCCACCACCAGCACCGCAGTTGTGCATCCGCCCGCCATCATAATGAGCCCCATAGTTTGTATTAACAAATATAATATATTTAGGCATATTTGTTATAAAAATATATACTTTATAAAATATATTGATGTAGAATTTATATTTTAATACATATACAAGGTTTCAAAAATGTCAAAAAAATCATGAAACATGTTATTTTATTGATATCTTTATTTATTTTCAAACAATAATAAATAAAAACAAATAGTATTATTAAGTGCATTTATTCTATATTGTTAGACAGAAAAAAAGACAATTTTTATTTTTCACATATTATATATATTATTTTGTACATATGTATCCGTTTCTATATAATATTTTTGCAAACTTAATTTTAAAAATTATGAAACTTTTTATAACAGTTATGTAAAAAAAAAAAATGATGTCGTTTTACATTGCTTTTTAAACATTTTTTCACAAAAAATATTTTTCAATAACATTGATAGATTATTAATTTTATTCTAAACATTGATTACATTATTACATATAGTGTAAATTATTATTAATATATATGTTTTAACACATCCTTATTATTCACCCTTTTTAGAATATTTTCAATTTTTTTTTAACATATAGGGCTTGCTTCCGATCTTGCTCGGAAACCCTTCCGACCGACACGGACCGGGAATGGATTCCGACCGACACGTACGCGCGCTGTCCGACCGGCGGAGTACGATGCAACGTGTGTCAAATACATCCGACTCGCACGGAGCACAATACGGACGACCGACGCGTACGGGAATCAATTAGTCTGAGTGAATCGTCCGGAAAAGAGCCCGACGTGACCGACTCGTACACGAACGCTGCAACATAGCATAACGTAAATGGGACAGACTCGGACTACCCCCAATGCATAAAAAAGCATCCGTTGCAGTCAACTGAACGTCTCCGTCATGCTCAACTAAATACAACAGAAACAGACAGAAAAAGTCCAAACAAGCATTGTCAAAGGCAAAAAAAAAAATATTAAGACACACCCACAACTCCACCTATATAAAGGGCCAAAATCCTTACCATGATCCTTTGCAAATTCAACAGACCTGCCAGCAGATACCACCACTACACTGCACTGAGACATACACTCACAACCCACCCATCCACACAACCTGTACACCACTAGCACCTGTCAAATACCACACTCACAAACACACACCTTTACTCAGCAATCACTTTCACACTCACCCACACATCCATCTCCACCACCACCCATCACCATGCCCCCAAAGAAGAATCCAAAGTTCACAGACAGTGAGTTGGAAGTCATGGTAGATGAAATTCTCAGAGTAGAGCCACAGTTATTTGGCACATTGGTCAAACAGACCCCCCTGTCCCAGAAAACCAAGATGTGGGAGAGGATTGTCAACAAGGTGAACGCTCAAGCACCTTGCCTGCGCACAATGGACGATATCAGGAACAGGTACTATGATGTGCGAAGGAGGGTCAAGAAGCTGATTGGCAGAGACCATGCCCTGAGCCAGCTGACTGGCGGTGGCCCTCCTGCAAAACCTACGCACTTCACTTCCTGGGAAGAGAAGGTGCGGGCCATCCTTCCACCGGAGGGCATCCATGGATTATCAGGAGTACCAGAGCCTGGTGAGTACATAACCAACTAGCCAAGATTGTGAGCCAATACACACCCACAGACATCACTGTCAAGGGGACAGTGATACCAATCACTGTTAGCAAAGCCATATCAACATTAAGCAAATGATCCTGTGATGTGTATGCCACTTACAAAAACAAAATACCAGCAATCTTAGAGTAATATGTAAATATTTCATAACATGTACAAACTTACTAAGAAACACAGCAAGGCTTTGCCTCAAAACACCAACCACCACTTGCAGCCATCTTGCCAGCACTGTTACACTCACTCACAGGGAAGCTGAGTCACAGGAAGGAAGGTTGGGATTGCTGGGAAGGTGGGTGTAGCTAAAAGCATGATGGGAGTCGTAGTCACAGCTAACAATCCTCCTCCCACATGGCCCATCAAGCCCACCTTGAACTATGCCCATCTCACAGGGAGTGGAAAAGTACTGCCAAGATGGCTGTCACTGGGCTCTGGTGTGGGAAGCACAAGGCCCTGTTGGGAGTTGTGCTCACACAAACACCAGGCCACCACTGTCAGACAACTTGAATGTAAACATTTACTCACTGTCATGGAAGCATGGTTCATGGTGGCCTATTTGGTCTGGGGGGAGGAGGAGGGCTAGCTCTGACTACATCTACCAGCAGGCCCTGTTACACATACACCCCTCCCACCAATACCAAACACCACACCTGGGACTATGCACAACCTGAGAGTCAAGGTAAATCTACTTTCAAGATGCCTGACACTGGGCCCTGGTGTGAGGATCACCAGCCCATGATGGGATATGTGATCAAATTTAGATTGTAACCAACAACATACCTACAATGTAACAGGAAAGCTCACCATGTAAAAATATTTACAAACTTAGCACTAACTCACAGCAAGGCAATGGGATCCAAACACCAGTCACATACAGCAGCCATCTTGTTTGCACACATTCACTCCCAGGAAAGCTGAGTCACAGGAAGGGAGGTTGGGATTGCTGGGAAGGTGGGTGTAGCTAAAAGCATGATGGGAGTCGTAGTCACAGCTAACAATCCTCCACCCACATGGGCCATCAAGCCCACCTTGAACTATGCTCATCTCACAGGGAGTGGAAAAGTACTGTCAAGATGGCTGACACTGGGCTCTGGTGTGGGGAGCACAAGGCCCTGTTGGGAGTAGTGCTCAAACAAACACCAGGCCACCACTGTCAGCCATCTTGCCAGCACTGTTTCACTCACTCACAGGGAAGCTGAGTCACAGGAAGGAAGGTTCGGATTGCTGGGAAGGTGGGTGTAGCTAAAAGCATGATGGGAGTCGTAGTCACAGCTAACAATCCTCCTCCCACATGGCCCATCAAGCCCACCTTGAACTATGCTCATCTCACAGGGAGTGGAAAAGTACTGCCAAGATGGCTGACACTGGGCTCTGGTGTGGGGAGAACAAGGCCCTGTTGGGAGTTGTGCTCAACAAACACCAGGCCACCACTGTCAGACATCTTGAATGTAAACTTTTACTCACTGTCATGGAAGCATGGTTCATGGTGGCATCCTTGCTCTTGGGGGAGGAGGAGTATCTTCAATGACTTCAACTACTATCAAGGCCTGCTCTACACACACCTTCTCAGCCAGAACAAATAGCACTCTTGTGACTAGTCAGTCCATGACAGTGAAAGGAAATGTACCGGCAAGATGGCTGACACATGGGCCTTATGTATGAATTGGCCACAAGTCACACCTAGGCTCTGGCCTTCTCACACCAGTCCACACTCTCAGACATCTTCACTGTACATTTCCACTCACTGTCTGGTGATGCATTGTCCCAGGGGTGCCCCCTCGGCTGGCTGTGAAGGTGTGTGGAGTACAGGACAGGTTGTGAGATGCAGACATAGCACACATCAATACACATACACAAAGCAACATATCCATCATTGACAAGGGATACCTGACAGTGAATGGAATGGCCACAGCAAGATAGCTGACACTGTTGCATGGTGTCATTTACACAAAGCACTGTTGTGAGCTGCATTCAACTCCTACATCATGCAGCGTTGTCAGCACTACACTCCCCTCACTGTCATTGATACTTTCAACACGAGGAGTAATCTGGACTGGGTGGGAGGAGAGGTACAACCCCCAGCAGCATAACACAAGCACACAAACCTCTGGACCTCGCAGTTATGAGCATGGAAAAGCAAGAAAGCAGTCTTGGTTAACTCATCTGTCCATGGAGGACAAGGTATATACATGATGTTATCAGGCACAAAGCTAAGCAGCAACACCATTTGCTACTGAAAGACAGTCACATGTGTTCAATGAGATGAGAACTAGGAACACATATAACAAAATAGTAAATTTCAAATGCTCACATACATACTGGACTGTGAGTGTGTTGGTAGCCACACCAATGTGACTCAAAAATACATGCACAAATGCCAGCACACATGCACAAATCTTGCAACACATCGTAAGAGGAAGAGTACGTATGTCATTATAAAAGCACAAACGTGGGAAAGAACAAAACACCTGTGTCAGGCACAGGGTGGCACTTGACTTTCAATGTCTATGTACAGTCAAAGAAACAATACATGACCTATTTATGCACAAAGCTCAACATGCTCAGCAAAACACATCTTGTTAAAATTACAATGTTCTTTACTAATATAGGCCTGTGTCTGTGACAATTGAGGACAATGCAGTATACATACACTCATCATAATGTACAATAGCAAATGTAATGTGTAAGATACGTTGACCTGTGCAAAACCACAACATACATTGTGTCTCTCTTCTACCCACAGGGCCTGCCGGGGACACTGCAGGAACAGAACAAGAATCCCAGGTCCAGACTCTGGTTGACCCTGAGCTCTCCGGTGTGGATGTCTCTCAGTCCTCTTCGGACGACGATGAACGACCTGGCCCCTCCGATGTGGATCAGCATGCAGCACCAGCAGCTGTAACTTCGGCACCCCCTGCGACCACTCCCGCAACATCTGGCAACCCCCAGATGACCTCTACCAACACGTACACACCAAGGCAAGAAAACACCGACGGCACAGCAACACAGGGCACTCTGGAGTTGGCGGACAACAACACCAGTGTCAACAATGAAGGAGGCTCAGTGTTGTCTGTGTCTGCAACAACAGGTTCTGCTTGTGTGGATAGGGGTGGTGGGAGGGGCCGGGGGTGAGGTCACGTCATGAAGATGGTGCTGCTGATCAAGCTGACCCACAGTTGGGACGCATTCTAAATGCATATCGAGAATGCACCGGAGACTTTGGCCAGGTAGTTGGGATCCTCAAGGACATGCAACAGCAGCAGGCTGCCCAATATGCCAAAATGGACTCACACATGTCCAGAATGGACTCACACATGTCCAGAATGGAGTCCAAAATGGATAAAATTGATGACCTCACTGCGGTGCACAGGGACATACTCACCTGCCTCCGCCAGATTGCTGGCAACATGACCCCCCCTCCCTGTGTGCCCACTACATCTGTTGCCACTACATCTGCAACTGCCACAGGGAGGGATGAGGACTCTGGCGGAGAGTCCCCTGCACTGCAGCAGCCTGCACCTGAGGGTCGCCCTCAAAAAAAGAAGAGGGGTCGTCCGAAGAAGGACAAATGAGAGACAGATGGTCATGCATCCCCCCCAGGAAGTGAAAACTTGCTCCTGATATCCTCTATTGTGTGCGAAGCGTTCACTTTGTTGACTGTCACTGAACTCTCCCACATGGGATGGAGGGTCTAAGTTGGATCAATGACTCAAATGACTGTGGACTTGGCATCTACTACCACCAACAACTCCTCTGTGAACTTTGGATTTCTAAAATTTGTACTGCACTATCACTTACTTGTACTATTTCACACATGCATCGTAATAAAATCATAATCACACAATACTTGCCTCTGTCGTGAATTAAACACTGTTTGTAACATAGAGATGATGACCTAAAAAACAAGGATTTTGCAGGAAAACAAGTACAGCAATTAAAACACAGTCTTGTGAGTAAATGTGATGTGACACATATAAGAGATACAGACAACAAGGTCAACACAACACAAATAGTATATGGCATACATCCTCATTGCCTCCACTGTTGTAAACTGAAAACACATTTCAGTGCACAAACACTAAACATTGTCAGATAAAGTGGAAATCAGGGCACAGATACAGTATGCAAATGAATGTTGGATGTGTGTATTCAGATGAGGCACACCTCAATGTGGAGCACAGGTTTATTACACAGGCACAACATGTTGCCTCCACAACAGATGCAATCTAATCACACTGTGATAATAAGCACAAATTAACTAAGATGTTACAAAATGTTCGGAATTGAGTGTGTGGCACAGCTTCCTGATCTCAAGAAAAGTTGCACTCTGTAACAGCATTGTATGTTTTGGAGGTCACATGTCACCATACAACAGCCAAAGGACCCTGTGAAAGAGAGACATAGAACAGTCTTTACATACCTAAAATTCTGCATACATCTCCAAGAGACATTTCTTACTCAAGTCTTATAAATTGTGAACCCTAGCTAGGAGTCATGTCAACACTGTACTGGTGAACATACTAACTCAATGGACACATAACAACTCCAAGGATCATGTCAAGTAGCATGCACCCACACGTATGCATAGATATTGTACAACAGACACATATCATGCAAAGAAAGTGCTTTGTTAGCTCATCATTGTATACTTACAATCATGAGACAAAAGTTGTTGATGAGCTGTCTCCGAACATCCTCCTCCCCCTCATCATCACTGGCAACATGGCCCAGGCCTGGATCCTCCCCAGCTGGAGGCTGCTGGTCCCCGTCATCTTGGATGAGAGGTAGCTCATTCCTCACTGCCAGGTTGTGTAGCGTGCAACACACAATGATGATCTTACACACCTTTTCTGGTGCATATTGGAGGGCTCCTCCTGTACGGTCCAGGCAGCAAAATCTGCTTTTCAGTAGCCCAAATGTCCGCTCAATCACTCACCGGGTCCGCCCATGTGCCTCATTAAAACTAGACTCAGCAGAGGTGACAGGGTTCCTGAGTGGTGTCAGCAACCACGGCATGTTGGGGTATCCGGAGTCACCTAAATTTAAACAGAAAAAACTTCATGTGTCTGAAAACAGGGTACAACCTGACATACAACCAACACACAACATAAATGGACATTACACACCAACAAGCCAGGCACGCTGATTTGGCAGCTGAGATATCATCTGTGGGATCCTACTGTTTCTCATAATGTACGCATTGTGTGCTGATCCTGGGAAACGTGCACAGACATGTGAGATTGTCATGTCAGGCAGACATACCTCCAGGGCATTTATGGAGTAAAAATGCTTACGATTCCTGTATGTTTGTTCATTTGCCTGTGGTGGAACCAAAGCCACATGTGTACCATCAATGGAGCCAATGACATGTGGCATTCTTCCCAAAGCATAAAAGTCACTCTTGATGTCAGCAAATTGTCGTGGTGTTGGGAATTTGATGTACCGGTTCAGAAAATGTAACATTGCCTCCAAAAAATCACAAAGCACACGGCTAAACATTGTCTGTTATGTGTTTTATGTGATGCTAACAGTTTCTATTTATTCTATAGCCCCTGTTCAGGGACTCACTCCAATATGAGTACCACGAGTATGTCGAACGTGATTTAATTAATATATACCACATACCTTCTCACTAGAAGTGACACGGGCAACCACAGACGAATGTGCAGATAAGTCACTAATGGATTACTTATTTCTTCCACCTATATGGTGCACACTAATTTAAAGGAGCTTAATGGTGTAGCCCTTTGTTCATTTTTTCGGTAAATCCGACATGGAGACAGATAATCCTTATTCTTTTACTAAGGGTGGGCGGTGAATTCCGCTCTGCTCGCGGAATTTGCGAAATTTCGGCAATTCCGCGTTCCACGCGGAACGCGGAATTGCCGAAAATTCCGCGATCCGCGGCGTGGCGGAATTCGTGAGCATGGTGAGTAGAGGTATTGTACAAAATGGTCGCATCTGCTTGGATAAATATGCAGGGCAGGATTCATTCTGGCACGAGGCTCCTGTCACAAAAATGAAACCTCAACAGGAAGCACTTACAGATGTAAATAAAGCAGGTGCCCGACTCGAAGCTCAAATTCTGTAACGCATTAATCAGCCCAAAAATTAGTGAGCGAGGTTGTGGCTAAGCAGATGTGCCTTCTCTCCATTTCCACCCTGAAATGATAGCTTTGATCCTTGATGGAGGTCTTTGCATCCTTGATTTTCTCGAGCGCAATCCTCGTGTAGAAATCGTGAGCGTGGTTAAGCAGACGTGCCTTCTTCCCATTTCCAGCCTGAAAAGTTAGCTGTAATCCTTGATGGAGGTCTTTGCATCCTTGATTTTCTCGAGCGCAATCCTTGTGTAGAATTCGTGAGCGTGGTTAAGCAGACGTGCCTTCTTCCCATTTCCAGCCTGAAAAGTTAGCTGTAATCCTTGATGGAGGTCTTTGCATCCTTGATTTTCTTGATCGCAATCCTCGTGTAGAATTCGTGAGCGTGGTTAAGCAGACGTGCCTTCTTCCCATTTCCAGCCTGAAAAGTTAGCTGTAATCCTTGATGGAGGTCTTTGCAGCCTTGATTTTCTCGAGCGCAATCCTCGTGTAGTTCCTGTGACCAGGAGGTTCCTTCTCCTTGTCTGCCGCTCTGATGCTGCTCTGACCCTCTATAAACAAGAGGCATGTGAACTGGACTAGAAGCCCCCCCCATTTGGCCCCGCCCCACATACACTAGCGATATGCAACGTCTTCCCGCCCTTTCCAGACTATGATGGACAGCTTACTCAAAGGACCCCTGCGCCTTTCCGGCACGGTGGCAAAGTTACAGACACACAGGCCACTGGAGACAACTCTGCCAGATGTGCCTTCTCTCCATTTCCACCCTGAAAAGGCACATTGAGCAATGGACCCATGTCTGGGCATACCCATCCCACTTAGGGCGAAAAGTGTTACAGCAAACAAATGATGGACGGAATGCTGACAATGCAAACAAGAAGATTGCGCTCGAGAAAATCAAGGATGCAAAGACCTCCATCAAGGATCACAGCAATCTTTTCACTGGATTCAAGCTAGCCTGGCTGTAACACTTTTTGCCCTAAGGGGGATGGGTATGCCCAGACGTGGGTCCCTTGCTCACTGTGCCACTGGATTCAAGCTAGTCTGGCTGAAGAAGGGTGACATACCCTGAAACCGGTCCCAGGATGCTTGTTTCCGGTCCAGGGAGGACCTGGCCTGGCAGTTCGGTTTGGACTGTTCCCATGGGGCACAGGTTCAAGACTGATTTGCATATGGCTGGGTCCAAACTGGGGTGGCGTAGTGGGCAAAAGAACGATGGATTTAATCCAGATCTTTTGACTGGGGGAGAATGTTTGCATTGTCAGCATTCCGTCCATCATTTGTTTGCTGTAACACTTTTCGCCCTAAGTGGGATGGGTATGCCCAGACGTGGGTCCCTTGCTCACTGTGCCCCTGGATTCAAGCTAGCCTGGCTGAAGAAGGGTGACATACCCTGAAACCGGTCCCAGGATGCTTGTTTCCGGTCCAGGGAGGAAATGGCCTGGCAGTTCGGTCTGGACTGTTCCCATGGGGCACAGGGTCAAGACTGATTTGCATATGGCTGGGTCCAAACTGGGGTGGCGTAGTGGGCAAAAGAACGATGGATTTAACCCAGATCTTTTGACTGGGGGAGAATGTTTGCATTGTCAGCATTCCGTCCATCATTTGTTTGCTGTAACACTTTTCGCCCTAAGTGGGATGGGTATGTCCAGAAGTGGGTCCCTTGCTTACTGTGCCCCTGGATTCAAGCTAACCTGTCTCAAGAAGGGTGACATACCCTGAAACCGGTCCCAGGATGCTTGTTTCCGGTCCAGGCAAGGACCTGGCATGGCAGTTCGGTCTGGACTGTTCCCATGGGGCACAGGGTCAAGACTGATTTGCATATGGCTGGGTCCAAACTGGGGTGGCGTAGTGGGAAAAAGAACGATGGATTTAACCCAGATCTTTTGACTGGGGCAGAATGTTTGCATTGTCAGCATTCCGTCCATCATTTGTTTGCTGTAACACTTTTCGCCCTAAGGCGGATGGGTATGCCCAGACGTGGGTCCCTTGCTCACTGTGCCACTGGATTCAAGCTAGCCTGGCTGAAGAAGGGTGACATACCCTGAAACTGGTCCCAGGATGCTTGTTTCCGGTCGAGGGAGGACCTGGCCTGGCAGTTCGGTCTGGA
Organism: Calotriton arnoldi; assembly: GCA_963921515.1. Lineage (NCBI taxonomy): Eukaryota > Metazoa > Chordata > Amphibia > Caudata > Salamandridae > Calotriton > Calotriton arnoldi. The sequence continues at coordinate 270,974 of CAWUFW010017070.1, forward strand.
CTGTTGCCATGGGGCACAGGGTCAAGACTGATTTGCATATGGCTGGGTCCAAACTGGGGTGGCGTAGTGGGCAAAAGAACGATGGATTTAACCCAGATCTTTTGACTGGGGGAGAATGTTTGCATTGTCAGCATTCCGTCCATCATTTGTTTGCTGTAACACTTTTCGCCCTAAGTGGGATGGGTATGCCCAGACGTGGGTCCCTTGCTCACTGTGCCACTGGATTCAAGCTAGCCTGGCTGAAGAAGGGTGACATACCCTGAAACCAGTCCCAGGATGCTTGTTTCTGGTCCAGGGAGGACCTGGCCTGGCAGTTCGGTCTGGACTGTTCCCATGGGGCACAGGGTCAAGACTGATTTGCATATGGCTGGGTCCAAACTGGGGTGGCGTAGTGGGCAATAGAACGATGGATTTAACCCAGATCTTTTGACTGGGGGAGAATGTTTGCATTGTCAGCATTCCGTCCATCATTTGTTTGCTGTAACACTTTTCGCCCTAAGTAGGATGGGTATGCCCAGACGTGGGTCCCTTGCTCACTGTGCCACTGGATTCAAGCTAGCCTGGCTGAAGAAGGGTGACATACCCTGAAACCGGTCCCAGGATGCTTGTTTCCGGTCGAGGGAGGACCTGGCCTGGCAGTTCGGTCTGGACTGTTCCCATGGGGCACAGGGTCAAGACTGATTTGTATATGGCTGGGTCCAAACTGGGGTGGCGTAGTGGGCAAAAGAACGATGGATTTAACCCAGATCTTTTGACTGGGGGAGAATGTTTGCATTGTCAGCATTCCGTCCATCATTTGTTTGCTGTAACACTTTTCGCACTAAGTGGGATGGGTATGTCCAGACGTGGGTCCCTTGCTCACTGTGCCACTGGATTCAAGCTAGCCTGGCTGAAGAAGGGTGACATACCCTGAAACCGGTCCCAGGATGCTTGTTTCCGGTCCAGGGAGGACCTGGCCTGGCAGTTCGGTCTGGACTGTTCCCATGGGGCACAGGGTCAAGACTGATTTGCATATGGCTGGGTCCAAACTGGGGTGGCGTAGTGGGCAAAAGAACGATGGATTTAACCCAGATCTTTTGACTGGGGGAGAATGTTTGCATTGTCAGCATTCCGTCCATCATTTGTTTGCTGTAACACTTTTTGCCCTAAGTGGGATGGGTATGCCCAGACGTGGGTCCCTTGCTCACTGTGCCCCTGGATTCAAGCTAGCCTGGCTGAAGAAGGGTGACATACCCTGAAACCGGTCCCAGGATGCTTGTTTCCGGTCCAGGGAGGACATGGCCTGGCAGTTCGGTCTGGACTGTTCCCATGGGGCACAGGGTCAAGACTGATTTGCATATGGCTGGGTCCAAACTGGGATGGCGTAGTGGGCAAAAGAACGATGGATTTAATCCAGATCTTTTGACTGGGGGAGAATGTTTGCATTGTCAGCATTCCGTCCATCATTTGTTTGCTGTAACACTTTTCGCCCTAAGTGGGATGGGTATGCCCAGACGTGGGTCCCTTGCTCACTGTGCCCCTGGATTCAAGCTAGCCTGGCTGAAGAAGGGTGACATACCCTGAAACCGGTCCCAGGATGCTTGTTTCCGGTCCAGGGAGGAAATGGCCTGGCAGTTCGGTCTGGACTGTTCCCATGGGGCACAGGGTCAAGACTGATTTGCATATGGCTGGGTCCAAACTGGGGTGGCGTAGTGGGCAAAAGAACGATGGATTTAACCCAGATCTTTTGACTGGGGAGAATGTTTGCATTGTCAGCATTCCGTCCATCATTTGTTTGCTGTAACACTTTTCGCCCTAAGTGGGATGGGTATGTCCAGAAGTGGGTCCCTTGCTTACTGTGCCCCTGGATTCAAGCTAACCTGTCTCAAGAAGGGTGACATACCCTGAAACCGGTCCCAGGATGCTTGTTTCCGGTCCAGGCAAGGACCTGGCATGGCAGTTCGGTCTGGACTGTTCCCATGGGGCACAGGGTCAAGACTGATTTGCATATGGCTGGGTCCAAACTGGGGTGGCGTAGTGGGAAAAAGAACGATGGATTTAACCCAGATCTTTTGACTGGGGCAGAATGTTTGCATTGTCAGCATTCCGTCCATCATTTGTTTGCTGTAACACTTTTCGCCCTAAGGCGGATGGGTATGCCCAGACGTGGGTCCCTTGCTCACTGTGCCACTGGATTCAAGCTAGCCTGGCTGAAGAAGGGTGAAATACCCTGAAACTGGTCCCAGGATGCTTGTTTCCGGTCGAGGGAGGACCTGGCCTGGCAGTTCGGTCTGGACTGTTGCCATGGGGCACAGGGTCAAGACTGATTTGCATATGGCTGGGTCCAAACTGGGGTGGCGTAGTGGGCAAAAGAACGATGGATTTAACCCAGATCTTTTGACTGGGGGAGAATGTTTGCATTGTCAGCATTCCGTCCATCATTTGTTTGCTGTAACACTTTTCGCCCTAAGTGGGATGGGTATGCCCAGACGTGGGTCCCTTGCTCACTGTGCCACTGGATTCAAGCTAGCCTGGCTGAAGAAGGGTGACATACCCTGAAACCAGTCCCAGGATGCTTGTTTCTGGTCCAGGGAGGACCTGGCCTGGCAGTTCGGTCTGGACTGTTCCCATGGGGCACAGGGTCAAGACTGATTTGCATATGGCTGGGTCCAAACTGGGGTGGCGTAGTGGGCAATAGAACGATGGATTTAACCCAGATCTTTTGACTGGGGGAGAATGTTTGCATTGTCAGCATTCCGTCCATCATTTGTTTGCTGTAACACTTTTCGCCCTAAGTAGGATGGGTATGCCCAGACGTGGGTCCCTTGCTCACTGTGCCACTGGATTCAAGCTAGCCTGGCTGAAGAAGGGTGACATACCCTGAAACCGGTCCCAGGATGCTTGTTTCCGGTCGAGGGAGGACCTGGCCTGGCAGTTCGGTCTGGACTGTTCCCATGGGGCACAGGGTCAAGACTGATTTGTATATGGCTGGGTCCAAACTGGGGTGGCGTAGTGGGCAAAAGAACGATGGATTTAACCCAGATCTTTTGACTGGGGGAGAATGTTTGCATTGTCAGCATTCCGTCCATCATTTGTTTGCTGTAACACTTTTCGCACTAAGTGGGATGGGTATGTCCAGACGTGGGTCCCTTGCTCACTGTGCCACTGGATTCAAGCTAGCCTGGCTGAAGAAGGGTGACATACCCTGAAACCGGTCCCAGGATGCTTGTTTCCGGTCCAGGGAGGACCTGGCCTGGCAGTTCGGTCTGGACTGTTCCCATGGGGCACAGGGTCAAGACTGATTTGCATATGGCTGGGTCCAAACTGGGGTGGCGTAGTGGGCAAAAGAACGATGGATTTAACCCAGATCTTTTGACTGGGGGAGAATGTTTGCATTGTCAGCATTCCGTCCATCATTTGTTTGCTGTAACACTTTTTGCCCTAAGTGGGATGGGTATGCCCAGACGTCGGTCCCTTGCTCACTGTGCCCCTGGATTCAAGCTAGCCTGGCTGAAGAAGGGTGACATACCCTGAAACCGGTCCCAGGATGCTTGTTTCCGGTCCAGGGAGGACATGGCCTGGCAGTTCGGTCTGGACTGTTCCCATGGGGCACAGGGTCAAGACTGATTTGCATATGGCTGGGTCCAAACTGGGATGGCGTAGTGGGCAAAAGAACGATGGATTTAACCCAGATCTTTTGACTGGGGGAGAATGTTTGCATTGTCAGCATTCCGTCCATCATTTGTTTGCTGTAACACTTTTCGCCCTAAGTGGGATGGGTATGCCCAGAAGTGGGTCCCTTGCTCACTGTGCCACTGGATTCAAGCTAACCTGTCTCAAGAAGGGTGAAATACCCTGAAACCGGTCCCAGGATGCTTGTTTCCGGTCCAGGGAGGACCTGGCCTGGCAGTTCGGTCTGGACTGTTCCCATGGGGCACAGGGTCAAGACTGATTTGCATATGGCTGGGTCCAAACTGGGGTGGCGTAGAGGGCAAAAGAACGATGGATTTAACCCAGATCTTTTGACTGGGGGAGAATGTTTGCATTGTCAGCATTCCGTCCATCATTTGTTTGCTGTAACACTTTTCGCCCTAAGTGGGATGGGTATGCCCAGACGTGGATCCCTTGCTCACTGTGCCACTGGATTCAAGCTAGCCTGGCTGAAGAAGGGTGACATACCCTGAAACCAGTCCCAGGATGCTTGTTTCTGGTCCAGGGAGGACCTGGCCTGGCAGTTCGGTCTGGACTGTTCCCATGGGGCACAGGGTCAAGACTGATTTGCATATGGCTGGGTCCAAACTGGGGTGGCGTAGTGGGCAATAGAACGATGGATTTAACCCAGATCTTTTGACTGGGGGAGAATGTTTGCATTGTCAGCATTCCGTCCATCATTTGTTTGCTCTAACACTTTTCGCCCTAAGTGGGATGGGTATGCCCAGACGTGGGTCCCTTGCTCACTGTGCCACTGGATTCAAGCTAGCCTGGCTGAAGAAGGGTGACATACCCTGAAACCGGTCCCAGGATGCTTGTTTCCGGTCGAGGGAGGACCTGGCCTGGCAGTTCGGTCTGGACTGTTCCCATGGGGCACAGGGTCAAGACTGATTTGCATATGGCTGGGTCCAAACTGGGGTGGCGTAGTGGGCAAAAGAATGATGGATTTAACCCAGATCTTTTGACTGGGGGAGAATGTTTGCATTGTCAGCATTCCGTCCATCATTTGTTTGCTGTAACACTTTTCGCCCTAAGTGGGATGGTTATGTCCAGACGTGGGTCCCTTGCTCACTGTGCCACTGGATTCAAGCTAGCCTGGCTGAAGAAGGGTGACATACCCTGAAACCGGTCCCAGGATGCTTGTTTCCGGTCCAGGGAGGACCTGGCCTGGCAGTTCGGTCTGGACTGTTCCCATGGGGCACAGGGTCAAGACTGATTTACATATGGCTGGGTCCAAACTGGGGTGGCGTAGTGGGCAAAAGAACCATGGATTTAACCCAGATCTTTTGACTGGGTGAGAATGTTTGCATTGTCAGCATTCCGTCCATCATTTGTTTGCTGTAACACTTTTCGCCCTAAGTGTGATGGGTATGCCCAGACGTGGGTCCCTTGCTCACTGTGCCACTGGATTCAAGCTAGCCTGGCTGAAGAAGGGTGACATACCCTGAAACCGTTCCCAGGATGCTTGTTTCCGGTCCAGGGAGGACCTGGCCTGGCAGTTCGGTCTGGACTGTTCCCATGGGGCACAGGGTCAAGACTGATTTGCATATGGCTGGGTCCAAACTGGGGTGGCTTAGTGGGCGAAAGAACGATGGATTTAACCCACATCTTTTGACTGGGGGAGAATGTTTGCATTGTTAGCATTCCGTCCATCATTTGTTTGCTGTAACACTTTTCGCCCTAAGTGGGATGGGTATGCCCAGACGTGGGTCCCTTGCTCACTGTGCCCCTGGATTCAAGCTAGCCTGGCTGAAGGAGGGTGACATACCTTGAAACCGGTCCCAGGATGCTTGTTTCTGGTCCAGGGAGGACCTGGCCTGGCAGTTCGGTCTGGACTGTTCCCATGGGGCACAGGGTCAAGACTGATTTGCATATGGCTGGGTCCAAACTGGGGTGGCGTAGTGGGCAAAAGAACAATGGATTTAACGAAGATCTTTTGACTGGGGGAGAATGTTTGCATTGTCAGCATTTCGTCCATCATTTGTTTGCTGTAACACTTTTCGCCCTAAGGGGGATGGGTATGCCCAGACGTGGGTCCCTTGCTCACTGTGCCACTGGATTCAAGCTAGCCTGGCTGAAGAAGGGTGAGATACCCTGAAACCGGTTCCAGGATGCTTGTTTCCGGTCCAGGGAGGACCTGGCCTGGCAGTTCGGTCTGGACTGTTCCCATGGGGCACACGGTCAAGACTGATTTGCATATGGCTGGGTCCAAACTGGGGTGGCGTAGTGGGCAAAAGAACAATGGATTTAACCCAGATCTTTTGACTGGGGGAGAATGTTTGCATTGTCAGCATTCCGTCCATCATTTGTTTGCTGTAACACTTTTCGCCCTAAGTGGGATGGGTATGCCCAGACGTGGGTCCCTTGCTCACTGTGCCACTGGATTCAAGCTAGCCTGGCTGAAGAAGGGTGACATACCCTGAAACCGGTCCCAGGATGCTTGTTTCCGGTCCAGGGAGGAACCTCCCTGGCAGTTCGGTCTGGACTGTTCCCATGGGGCACAGGGTCAAGACTGATTTGCAAATGGCTGGGTCCAAACTGGGGTGGTGTAGTGGGCAAAAGAATGATGGATTTAACCCAGATCTTTTGACTGGGGGAGAATGTTTGCATTGTCAGCATTCCGTCCATCATTTGTTTGCTGTAACACTTTTCACCCTAAGAGGGATGGGTATGCCCAGAAGTGGGTCCCTTGCTCACTGTGCCACTGGATTCAAGCTAGCCAGGCTGAAGAAGGGTGACATACCCTGAAACCGGCCCCAGGATGCTTGTTTCCGGTCCAGGGAGGACCTGGCCTGGCAGTTTGGTCTGGACTGTTCCCATGGGGCACAGGGTCAAGACTGATTTGCATATGGCTGGGTCCAAACTGGGGTGGCGTTGTGGGCAAAAGAACGATGGATTTAACCCAGATCTTTTGACTGGGGGAGAATGTTTGCATTGTCAGCATTCCGTCCATCATTTGTTTGCCGTAACACTTTTCGCCCTAAGTGGGATGGGTATGCCCAGACGTGGGTCCCTTGCTCACTGTGCCACTGGATTCAAGCTAGCCTGGCTGAAGAAGGATGACATACCCTGAAACCGGTCCCAGGATGCTTGTTTCCGGTCCAGGGAGGACCTGGCCTGGCATTTCGGTCTGGACTGTTCCCATGGGGCACAGGGTCAAGACTGATTTGCATATGGCTGGGTCCAAACTGGGGTGGCGTAGTGGGCAAAAGAACAATGGATTTAACCCAGATCTTTTGACTGGGGGAGAATGTTTGCATTGTCAGCATTCCGTCCATCATTTGTTTGCTGTAACACTTTTCGCCCTAAGGGGGATGGGTATGCCCAGACGTGGGTCCCTTGCTCACTGTGCCACTGGATTCAAGCTAGCCTGGCTGAAGAAGGGTGAGATACCCTGAAACCGGTCACAGGATGCTTGTTTCCGGTCCAGGGAGGACCTGGCCTGGCAGTTCGGTCTGGACTGTTCCCATGGGGCACAGGGTCAAGACTGATTTGAAAATGGCTGGGTCCAAACTGGGGTGGCGTAGTGGGCAAAAGAACGATGAATTTAACCCAGATCTTTTGACTGGGGGAGAATGTTTGCATTGTCAGCATTCCGTCCATCATTTGTTTGCTGTAACACTTTTTGCCCTAAGTGGAATGGGTATGCCCAAACGTGGGTCCCTTGCTCACTGTGCCACTGGATTAAAGCTAGCCTGCCTGAAGAAGGGTGACATACCCTGAAACCGGTCTCAGGATGCTTGTTTCCGGTCCAGGGAGGACCTGGCCTGGCAGTTCGGTCTGGACTGTTCCCATGGGGCACAGGGTCAAGACTGATTTGCATATAGCTGGGTCCAAACTGGGGTGGCGTAGTGGGCAAAAGAATGATGGATTTAACCCATATCTTTTGACTGGGGGAGAATGTTTGCATTGTCAGCATTCCGTCCATCATTTGTTTGCTGTAACACTTTTCGCCCTAAGTGGGATGGGTATGCCCAGACGTGGGTCCCTTGCTCACTGTGCCACTGGATTCAAGCTAGCCTGGCTGAAGAAGGGTGACATACCCTGAAACCAGTCCCAGGATGCTTGTTTCTGGTCCAGGGAGGACCTGGCCTGGCAGTTCGGTCTGGACTGTTCCCATGGGGCACAGGGTCAAGACTGATTTGCATATGGCTGGGTCCAAACTGGGGTGGCGTAGTGGGCAATAGAACGATGGATTTAACCCAGATCTTTTGACTGGGGGAGAATGTTTGCATTGTCAGCATTCCGTCCATCCTTTGTTTTCTGTAATGCTTTTCGCCCTAAGTTGGATGGGTATGCCCAGACGTGGGTCCCTTGTTCACTGTGCCACTGGATTCAAGCTAGCCTGGCTGAAGAAGGGTGACATACCCTGAAACCGGTCCCAGGATGCTTGTTTCCGGTCGAGGGAGGACCTGGCCTGGCAGTTCGGTCTGGACTGTTCCCATGGGGCACAGGGTCAATACTGATTTGCATATGGCTGGGTCCAAACTTGGGTGGCGTAGTGGGCAAAAGAACGATGGATTTAACCCAGATCTTTTGACTGGGGGAGAATGTTTGATTGTCAGCATTCCGTCCATCATTTGTTTGCTGTAACACTTTTCGCCCTAAGTGGGATGGGTATGCCCAGACGTGGGTCCCTTGCTCACTGTGCCACTGGATTCAAGCTAGCCTGGCTGAAGAAGGGTGACATACCCTGAAACCGGTCCCAGGATGCTTGTTTCCGGTCAAGGGAGGACCTGACCTGCCAGTTCGGTCTGGACTGTTCCCATGGGGCACAGGGTCAAGACTGATTTGCATATGGCTGGGTCCAAACTGGGGTGGCTTAGTGGGCGAAAGAACGATGGATTTAACCCAGATCTTTTGATTGGGGGAGAATGTTTGCATTGTTAGCATTCCGTCCATCATTTGTTTGCTGTAACACTTTTCGCCCTAAGTGGGATGGGTATGCCCAGACGTGGGTCCCTTGCTCACTGTGCCCCTGGATTCAAGCTAGCCTGGCTGAAGAAGGGTGACATACCCTGAAACCGGTCCCAGGATGCTTGTTTCTGGTCCAGGGAGCACCTGACCTGGCAGTTCGGTCTGGACTGTTCCCATGGGGCACAGGGTCAAGACTGATTTGCATATGGCTGGGTCCAAACTGGGGTGGCGTAGTGGGCAAAAGAACAATGGATTTAACCCAGATCTTTTGACTGGGGGAGAATGTTTGCATTGTCAGCATTCCGTCCATCATTTGTTTGCTGTAACACTTTTCGCCCTAAGGGGGATTGGTATGCCCAGACG